>JAHWFP010227049.1:73691-105134 GCA_023313725.1 Lithobius niger
CAGGCTGCCTAATGAAACTTAAAACATTTTCCTCTTCAAAATCGATTCATTTAGGAACACCTAGGGTTGGAGAAGTTTAAAGGGAGTACAAAATTGCAGGAAACACCTACATGGGGTGGGAGGGGGTGCACGAAGGATGTCGCTACCCTTTAACGTGTAATCATTTGGCAAAACAGTGAATAAAATTAACTGATAAAACCTGTAACTAGTCAAAACGAATTAGTTATGCCAAAATGATACAGCATGGTTCGGAGCATCCAATGTTTTCCTATATTTCCCATAATTTTTAAAGGTTCCTTATATTTAGTGGAAAAATCTTATATTTCCTGTATGTTCGGTTTTTTTTTTTCTGGAGAAGTCATGAGACACCCGCTTGATTTTGGGAGCTGGAATAAATATTAGGAGCTGGAATAGTTTAACAAACTTTTAAATGAATGGCGTGTCGACATTGCGAAGAGATACACGTAGCGCATAAGGCCTATACAGCAATAACAGAGTTCACGATGCCGTGAAGGAGCAGCCTAGCTATAGTGTCGACTTTCTATGTGCAGCATGTTTGTTTAAGTTTATCATTAGCTGTTGTATGTATTTTAATTCTGTAAACTTAGCAATATTATTAACGTTATTGGCGATAATGTCATACTTTTTGTTTACTGCAGATTGTTTACTATGAACATCCAGTTGAGTGACTGGTATTAAGCCTAACCACCACCTGAATTCTATTTTTTTGGCACTTTTCTTCATTGTAAAAGTCCTACATTTTGCTTTAAAAATTCCTATTTTTCTGTATATTGGCTGCTAATTTTGGCTGCGGTGCATGGATACAGTTAGTTTAACGTGCCAACAACTATATTTCAATGAAATGATAAGAATCTCATAGTTCTACAAAAGAATTACCCCCTATCCAGACAGGTCGCTGCAAGTCGAATGCTGAAGATACATTTTTTTCTTGCTGATACAGCTAACTTTCTCATACAACTGTTGTCGAGGTGGCTAAGCGAGCCCTTTGCCTCAATGCTGTATAATGTGAATGATGATGAGTAATTGGAATTATTTTTACCCTTATATGCTATGCACCAAAAATTCAGCCAAAAGTTCTAGTATTCGGTATTTGGCCGAATACTGAATTCGGCTGAATAACAACGTTGGGTGTTCGGCCAAATACTATTTGGCCGATTCATAGTATTCGGTACTCGGCTGAATAGTTTTATAATTTGTTGCGTATAATTGATTAGTACAGATTTACACAGTTTTGTTAATGTAGAACATTTAGCTTAGCAATTTCTCTTTTGCTTATTGTCAAACTTTCTTCTAACATTCTTAACAGAAGGAAAACTTGTGTGTGATTGTCTTTTTTTCAAGGCTTGTACTTTTTTTGAGGTGGTGGTTCCGTTTTTCAAAAGGCAAAGATATGTGGTGCGTACCTTTACGTCAGTTCTTCAAGTTTTATCTTCAGGAAACCAGGTCAACTAGTGTGTCTACCCTTAATTAGTATGGTCACACATATGAATCAATATCATATGTTTAACTTACTGGCATTCGGCAGAGTATTCGGTCAAATAGTTCAGTATTCGCCTATTTGGACATTATTCTGTTTTTGGCCATATAAGTCGGTATTTGGCTGAATACATCAATTGTTCGGTAATATTCGGTATTCGACAGTTTAACTTTTTCGTTGTGCATGTCGGGCCGTGTTCGAGCTTAATAGGTGGACGATCCTAACTTGCTTCCTTTGTATGTCTCCGTCTTGGATTGGGTAAAACCTTCTTATGCATTTCCAACCGTTGTTATCAGGCATGTGCAAAGAATTGGTAACCTTTATTTTCTAAATTCATTACGTCATCTGATTAAACAAGTCGACTGAATTCACCAGTCAGCAAATCTGGTTGCACCCGTCCAACTTTTTGACGTTTAGACATCCCTGTATAATTTGCTAGGGAGAAAATGACTAGTTTCAGCCAAAGAGCACGTAGAGGCGCTAAGGTTTTTAGTTTTGCTTTTTTCATCACTCCAAGCCGTTGGGATAAATTACTTCACGTATTTGGCCAACTTTGGTTTTCTGAAGGATTCTTTGTAAATTACAGTTCCTGTAGGCGTCAATCTAGTGTTGGCAGTACGTAAACTGGCAAAAACGCAACACTATCAAATACAGACTATATTCCCTACAGACTGGGACTGGTCATGGTCTTTAGTGAAGGCCTTTACCTAGATGGTCATGTTCCATTCAGACATGCAGCTATACTTGCTAGGGGTGGCATGATAATCGATAATTCGATAATATCGTGATAAAAAATTTCGTCGATTATCGCATCGCACTTTTTGCTGCGTATTTGGCCAACTTTGGTTTTCTGAAGGATTCTTTGTAAATTGCAGTTCCTGTAGGCGTCAATCTAGTGTTGGCAGTACGTAAACTGGCAAAAACGCAACACTATCAAATACAGAATATATTCCCTACAGACTGGGACTGGTCATGGTCTTTACTGAAGGCCTTTACCTAGATGGTCATGTTCCATTCAGTCATGCAGCTATACTTGCTAGGGGTGGCATGATAATTCGATAATATCGTGATAAAAAATTTCGTCGATTATCGCACTTTTTGCCGATTTATCGAATTATCGTGCAAACCTCGATGCTTAAATTGTCACATCTCGGACACCGTAATAACTAGAAACGAGAGGGTTGCAGTGTTGTGAGCGGAATTACAAGGGCTCTCCAACCAAGTGTACAATACTGTTGCTAGCCACTTTAGCTGATTGGATAGTCAGTTTAATGCAAACGAAATTTAAACATTAAGTAGCAGAACAACTGGTAAATTGTTTTTACATGGTGAGGAAGTAATGGACAATCGCAAGTGAATTTTAATGTCTACTGGCCAAATGGTGAGTGCTCACAATTCACATTCGTGAAGATTGCACTGCAGGCTTCAGTCAAGACTTTTTTTTTAATTAACAAAATTAAAATTGTTATTCCAGCCTCAAAATTTGTTTTATCAAAGATATTATCAATTATCGATGTTTTGATTTTCAGGGGTGCAAATTGCGTAGTTTTACCCGTCTATTTCGATCCCTGATCACCATCAGTCTTTATTACCATCCACTGAACTGGCATCAGGCGTTGACAGTGATTAGCAAATACTAGAGGTAGCACGACACGAGACTTTTTCGCGATAAAAAAATCTTGTTCCGTGTTACCTCTAGTATTTGCTAATCACTGTCAACACCTGATGCCAGTTCAGTGGATGGTAAGGAAGACTGATGGTGATCAGGAATCGAAATAGAGGGTAAAACGACGCAATTTGCACCCCTGAAAATCAAAAAAGTGCTCACCTAAGGTCCCAGAGGTGCGAAAGTTGGCGCTGAAGTTGAGAATGAGAAGTTGATAGTGCACATGTCATACAGGTTAATAGTTGGAAGTCAGGTATGAATCCACGATCTTCTGAAGGGGAATGCTGGTCTCTTCCTCTGGTAATACCCACGAGTCGGAGAGGGGAACAATGCAAACTGCGTCGGTGAGATCTCTTAACTTTTGCCATTTAATTTTTTACCATTGCAGCCATTTTGACTCCTTTCCTGGCTTCTGTGCTGTACGTTTACTTCACATTTAAAACGTTCCATAACATCTGAATAAGGAATAAATGGCCATAAGCCATACGCAGAACATTTACTGCAACTAAGGTCTTTCGTTCACCAGCATGAGCTTTTTTTAAAGTATGCTTCTGCAAACTTTGCAAGAGCATAGAGGGACCTTAGTGTTGCCTTCCCGCTTGCCTGGCCAGCAAAAGACTGATTTTCTGCTGGATCCCAGGCCCCACATTGAGATTGCTGGGAACCAACAAGCTCGTTTTCTGGTCATCTCAAAAGTGATATTAGCCTGGTTCTTTCTGATGCCATTCCAACTCTTTGTCTGAGGTTGCATGCTGCTTGGTAAACCTTGCGGGACAGACTAGACTGCAATAGGTTGCGACCTATAAAGGTTACTGTCTAGGTTTGGCACTGATGTTGTCGCTGTAGTCGCTTAACGCATTGTTTCCTTTTGAGGAGGAATAATTCCTTCCTGAATGCCATTATTGTCATAAATCATACATCTGTACATTCATGTGCTTGTGGAATGTTGCCACAGTGATGGTGTTTGTTCCCGTTTCCATCTTACACGAAACTTAGCGCATGTCAATTAGACGATGAGTCTGTCCTCCTATCCAGGTTTTTTTTTTAACTTTGGCAGGAAGTAAAGATGTATGATAAGATCAAGATTTGAGGTTTATTTAACATCTCTGTGATGTGTGGCGCAAGGCAACTCGGACCACTGCACTGTGACTGAGGTAGGTGCTAATGACCTAGCTGTCGACACGCCATTAAACCTCAATCCCCCCCCCACCCCCTTAGTGGATGTAAACGCCATTACAACTTGTAGGCTTCTGGACTATTTAATTCAAGAATTAGAATTTTAAACAATGAAATTTGCCACTCTTTTTAAGCAGGAAGGGTTGGAGCAGCAGCACCATCGCATCATGCTAAAATCGTGCCTGTGAGAAATACTTTTCAGAAGAACCACAATAGCCTAACACTATGAACATTATTTGAAAAAAGCCACTTCGACAAATCAACCAACTAAAATACCTCTTAGCAACAAAGTTAAATCAGCTTCCAATTCTTTATACTTTGCACCCCAAGACACGCAATTTGTGTCTAGCTAGCCACTCAGGAAAGTAATGTATTTTACTCAGTCAAAAATTCTGACTAGAGGCTTGGTCGTGATGTCAGATTACCAAGAATTAAGCTTTAAACAAGTTGTTGATGGTCCCATATTTATTTTGGCAGAGTGAAGTTGGGTCAGCTAGCCTACGTTATTGGCTGGCGGTAAATCCCCTAACAACTCTATGCCTATGTTAAATCTCAGGTTACGGTATGCATTTCCACAATTAAATCCTAGGTTTAATTGGGATAATATTCCAGCAATTACGATTGAAAGGAGAAACCTTTCTTAGAACCGAATCTAGCCAAACAAAAGCTTACGAGTTCTATTAGGTAACGTGGCCGACATATTGATATATGTATTATACAATGGGTTCGAATCAACTAGACGAAAAATCACAATGGTATTGTTGAGACTGGATCCAAGAACTAAGTTACAATTGCTGTCGAGTCGTGTATGGCTTTGATTTATGAATTTTTGGCTGAACTCCTGGGTGACTACCTGGGCGTAGTATTTTTCTCTGGGGACCTAGGCAGCCCCCAAAAAATTAAACGATGAGGGAAAAAATATGCAATTTTGGTTAAATATTGGTCTCCTTCTGTTTCGGCATTCATTAGTTTCCTAAATTTCTCAAAAGACAAAGAGAAAAACCTGTCTGTTTTTCTCTTTAACGCACTAATGACCCAGAAAAAATACGATAAAGAAGAAACAAAACTATAAAAATCATGCCTTGTTTAAAGTGTTCACTTCCAATCATGGAATATTCAGTGAAAGCAAACAACGCCACAATGTTTATGTTCCATTGGTTTTTTTTTTTTTCAATATTTATTTTTTTAATTGCCGCAGGTTACCACACGGAGTAGAATGTAAGGCTAGTTGCAATATCTTAAAAATGGCCATTTGTGGTGGTCTTTTCTTTAAACATTCATGATTTTAACTTTAACAACTAAATGCAACTTAAAACCATAAAAATTGCAATATCTTCAGATTTAAGGAGTACATATTGTTCGCGTTTCTGGAATGTCACTTCAGCCAATTTGATAACCCAGGACCACAAACTGCACCATTGCACTCTCTTATTTCGAGCCCTGGCCTCATTGCATTCACTGTGCACTGTGAATGGCAATAGACAAATAGTTTGAGTCATACTTCATTGCTTATCATTAGGCAGAGTCAAGAAACTAACAAAGTCATCATCGTCAAATGTATAATGCGAAACAACAAGACTATCATTCATTACTCGGTCTGGCAAGTTGGAAGTCGCTGGAACCAAGGCTGAATGGCCATCCACACCACGATGATCTTTTATTATGGAGTTAGGTGGCCTGATGGTTATCATGACCGACCGCTGGCACATGCCAGAGAAGGGCCCTGTGATGCCTCGTACTCATGTCGATTGTGGCATGTAAAAGAACAGAGGAATTTCCGATGGGATTGTGCCTCTCTCCTTCTGGCTCCATGATAAATTAGCTGGGTGCATGTCAAACAGTACAGCAACAAGGTAATATTCACACAACACTGTTAGTAACAGAAGGGGCAAGACAGCCTGTTGGGTAATATGACCGTATCATGTGCCACCCCTGGTATTTTCGAAAAAAGAAGGGCCATGTGATGTCTCGTGCTCATGCTGATTGTGCTATGTAAAAGAACCTTGGAATTTCTATGGAATTTACCTAGCAAAATTGTTCCCCTCTTTTTCTGGCACCGTGGCTACGGCTGACAGTGCGTCAAAAGTTAAGCTGTTAATAATAGAGTTCTATCTTCCCACTTCTGCTGAATTGCCTCCGTATTTGTTGTTGTAACCGCTAGTACTCCTGGCAACATCTAAGACTGTGTGTCTTTGTTTTGGCATGTAATTTTATGTTTTTGTGGTTGTATTGTAGCAAAGAATTCCTTTAAAAAAAACAAATAGTTTATCGAACATTTTGTGTGTTTGGCGAGTACGTATTGTCGTATCGATGGCTTTAAACTATTAAAAATTCCTGAAAATTATGGTATAAAGAACTGCAAATTTATTTACAGTTCTTTTAACCATAAAAGTAGGAGCATACAGTTCCAAGTCGAGAATTGATCTGAATAAGAAGTACTGGTTTTCGCATTAAGGTGGCATATGCCCTTTATCATTACATATGAAACAAATTCGCATCCCTAATCGCACAGTGCATCTGAAGATTATACATCAAAGAACTGGAAATAAATTACCAGTTTTCTATTGACATTTTATGGAAGTCTTAAACAGTGTAATCGAATCAAATAACTAAACTTAAGGATATATCCCAGCCAGCAAAAAGAGGAATGACAGTGGGAATTTTCAGAGGAGGGGCGGGTGTAATCTGTTATAAACTACCGCTTCTGTTACCGACTGAAATACAATGGATCTGATCACCAAAGTCAAGGTGATTAAACGGTACGGAAAGCCAAATCGGCTCGAGAAGGGTTAAAAAAAATACGGATGCAAACCTATTTACGTTGCCTTTTGGACTTAAATGCCAATTCCCCGTTCAGGCAGAACATTAAAGCCCAAAAGGCAACGTAAATAGGTTGGCATCCGTACGTATTTCAGTCAAAATGATGCCCGCCATTGCTACCCCCCTTCCCTCCCAGCCAGGTATTCTAGCAGCAACGTTTCGTCTCGACCAAATACTGGAGAAGACATTGCATTTTCTCTGGCTTCATGCCCCTGAATTCATCGATCCAACAACTCAACGTGCATTTAAGTCGTCAACAACAATTTTACGGGAAATCCCAACAAGCTTACTACTTTTCCTGAACGCAAAACGAGACCGGCAATAAATTCGAAAACAACATTAAAACATTAAAAGTAACGTTAAAACACAGGGAGATCTCATTGTAACTTTTAACCCGTCGAGCGATTGAAATATTTGGATATTTCATCATAGTCCAAGAGCATTTTAAAATGAGCTGACTTTATTGGATGATTTAAATGCATCAACGGCTTTTACAATTCACTTTGCAGCTCAAAACTAACATGAAACATTGAGCTCGTGTTCGAATCAATCATGATGATGAAATTCTCTTTCGTCCAGCATGACGTAGTTGCGTATGTAATGGTATTTACACACTGGAAAGGTACCTTATTTCTAATTTATAAACTATTTCACTATATAACAGTCGTGATATGTACGTACGTCACCCATACACCATACGTCGTTTACCATGACCAGTAAACTATTCGCCCCCACCTACAGCAATATTAGGGTGTAGACAAAATGGCCTCCACAGACTGGCCCATCGCTTCGAGGTCTTTTCGGGAATTGGCCAAGCAAATTGCATCCTTGATTGGTGAATCACGACATCTATTGGCAGCTAAGTAGCGGTTTTCAATATTTAAACTTGTACGTAGATTTGCGCGACAAATTTTTATGGTCAGTAAAAGTATTTTGAAACACTGTTTTCACTCAGCCTCAGTCAAGCTATTTCTCTGCGCTTGGAAAAAAAAGCGACACGTTTGTGTATACAGAAAGTGCTGCCAGGGAAAGGAAAGGAGGCATTCTTTGCCCTGTAAGTGTAACCCTCAGCTGACAGAATGCGGCAACTGAACAAATCAATCGCATCAGTGGTGCTTTCGGCGGCTACATTATCCAGTCCTATCACGTATTCTTTTTTTCCTCCATATCCGGCCGGTACTGCAGTAGAATCATTTTCTACGTAAATACCTAATTCGAAACCGGTAATTGCCTGAAGACATTTCAATTGCGGTGGTGGGTACTCATTAAAAACCAAACTCCCAAATCTTCTGACATGCTCTTTGTTTGCGAGCGTTTGTCGTAAACAGTCATGTGATCTGATGCTTCGCCAAGAAAACGCTTTTCGTTGGTTTTTTTTTTAACTTGATGTTTTGGAAACGGAAAACAAGTTTCAGTTTCACTTTTCAATATAGGCGAGTCATGAAATCTATTATTTTATTTTCCTCTTCACTAACTCTGCCAAAGCGTATCTGGTAAAATAAACCGAAACACAATCAGCCTAAAGCAAAATGAAACGCAACAACGTAGGTTCAATCCAGACTGCTTACGGGTTTCATTTCATTCACAATTTCATAAAAAATCCTTTTAATTTTGGACCTTTTGGCTTTTCTTTTTTTTTTTTAATTAATTTCTTGGATCCGTGTGCCATCTGAAGCAAACTGTTTAAAGGGGCCAGCTTAATTTTTTTACGACTTTTTTACATTTTTTGGCATCTTTTTTACATTTTGTTAATATTCGTTTACATTTTTTGGTAACTTTTTACATTTTTTAAACATTCTTTACATTCTTTGGCATGTTTTGGAAGTTTTTACATTTTTCTTCCAAAGAGACATTTGGCACTTTTTTTTTTTTTACATTATTTTACACGTTTAAACATTTTTTTTTTACTTTTTTGAAAGAAAAAAGTTTAGTAAAGGATGGAACAGACCCGGGAATTCGATCCAGGAAACCTCCAATAACTGCAGGAAACAATGTCCAAAATAGGCCAGAATAAATCCGATAGCCGCTGAACGAGTCTGGTAGTCTCACCAATTATCCTGATCGGCACAGACTGGTAGGGACTTTGTCAGGGTCCCCTTTCCAGTCATTGACAAGATCAGCTTCTTCAGGCGAACCGGGATGAGCTCTAACAGTGCTCATTCACGATGATCACCATATAACTCTGAAAACGCCATTCTTTACGATTTTTCATGAAGACTGGCTTCATGGGAATAAAAACACTCGTCTGAAATGTTGAAAACAACTGCGTCCTCCATGACTGTAGCCCAGAATTCCCATTTACACTAGCTGGACTGTCTACCGCTTGAGGTATTGGGACGGACCCTTGCTAGAAACCCTCAGCTCAAAGCTTTTAACATCGGATGGCTCCGGTAGCGCAGATGATAACAGCAACTGGGTTACGAGTTCAAGTCAGCGCAGATGTCTTTTCTTTCTCAGATTAGGGTATTGTATTGTCGCAAGATCAGTTTTTAATTCAGACTATCTGATTCGTTCAGAGTCAATGACCGACTTTCAATTACTCAAATCGTATTTACGAAGATTGCAATGCCGTAATTCGTTCCTAAAATTAATCAAGAATATTTCTAGAAGCCTTAAAGCTTAAATTTTCTTAATTTTTAACCTGTTTTTTTTTTTTTTATCCTTTTCTCATCCTCGTCCGAAATCTCCGTTGAATCCCGCTAACGCCCTCAGTAATTTAGGCGGAAAATTAATATACTCCTTGACAGGGCTCAAAGTATCAAATTAATCATGTTAAAAAATCTAAACCCGACAGCAGCGTTCCCATCAAGACATGGTAAAGCAAATAAAATCAATACTTCTGCCCCTAATTGTTTGTGAACCATCAACAGTGCACCTAAAATCCGCAGAAAACATGTACCGAGTTTAAACTCCGACAAAACGATAATAACAGTAAGGTACTTACACAAAAACATTCGCCGGCAATTCCAGTTCGTCGATTAAGCGGAAAACGGAAGTGGGAAGTAGAAAATAGAAGCAAATAGGCATTGCTAGCGAAGAAGTTTGTGTACCTCTCTCGTTTTTATCGTTTTATTGGAGTTTAAAATCTACACTACAAATTTTCTTGTTGATGGCCCACAAATAATAAGGGCCATTTTATTAATATTTTCAAACCGCGTCTTGACGGGAGCATTGCTGTCGGGCTTTTGATTTTTGAACCTCTCCTTCGCCTCGGCCTTATAAATACAGTCGTAGCCTGCTTTGCCCGGGGTTTTGTTTTGCGAACGGGTTGTTTCACTGTAATACTTCCCCTTTCCACGTTAGCAAATCCTGTCCCTCACTCCCTCCCTCTCTCCTCCCCCTTTTCTACTGCTCTCTCTTGCCTTTCCGTCCTCTCCCTACCGCCCCTTGATACACGCAACTGAGTTTTGGATGGATAGTTGGCTTAAATACTGCCCCTCCCCCTCCCCCACTTTTACAACATTTGGCAAAATTGATTCAGACTCCACTTTAAACAACAAGAAAAAAATTATCTTTCATGTTCAGTTAACGCGTAATCATGCCTTTAATGGTGCAGACGTACTGGCCCCAACACTCCTTCTTAATCTCCTTAGTAATTATATCATTAGAGTCCCAAGAGCAGGGAGAACAAACGCATTTCCCAACACATGGACATTCCCTATCCGCCGCTTCCCCCCCCCCCCTCACCTATCCTAGTCAATTTGGCTTGAGCGATCCGTACCATGTGGGGAAAAAAAACCCTGGCCTTCGTGTGTGACGCCATTTAAAACTTGCCGCTGAGATAACCGCGCACAGCAAATTGTAGTAGAGGCAGCAATGTGCCAATTTCAACTTTTCGCCGGCAAAAGAATTACCACGCTATATTAGGTTTCTGTTAGGAGTCAACGGGCGACAGAAGTTCAGCTAGGGTTGGCTGAAATCAGGTATAAACTTGTTACAGTTAAACGACATAGTCTGCTAGTGAGCCGCCTTTTTACATCTGACTGATCTACTTGGAGACGACATACTAGCGTGTGTCTAAATGTATACCAGAATCAAAGGCAGCCTCTCCGATTATTTAACATTTGTAACATTCTAAACATTCTACAACACAAACTACAACAATAGCTGCTGAAAACGCAACGCAGCAAATTCCGCAACTTCTTCCTCCCACCTCCACGGGTTTGCAACACCCGTCCGGCAGACGAAAAGGAAGTTTCTCTGATCACTCATCATTATTTTGCAAACGTGCAGATGCTAAATTTACCTCAGGATTAATTACTTTGGCGTTGCACCCTACATACAAAACAAACCATCCAGGGTCATTTATTATTAATCCAGCCTTTAGCCCTTAATCCGCCAAAAGGTCTGAATCCACTTACCTCGACTTGATCCACGCGAAGCGACGACACGCGGATAAAATTGGGAATTGCTGTTCGAGCTGCTCTTTTGAATTCCTCCAGCTTTACGTTGTCCGGGTTGGCCACTAGAAAAAAAAAATAATGAGAATTTGAGGTGGATTACGCTAACTAGGTAGTCCCATGCATGTCTATGGGGGAATTGTCACAACTTTAGGTACCATTGCAAAATCTGTTAAACCTACTGCTTTGAAACTTCGTAGGGTTGTAAACCACATCATTGTGTAGAGATTGGACTAGAATTATTTGAGTCGTGCAAATAGTTTAGGAAAAGTTTTTTTAATTTTATATGTTTAACTAGCATCGTACCCGGCTTCGCCCGGCTTGTTTGACCCGTGGTTGTTTCCCAGTAGTTGCTCGGTGCTGCCTGATCTTTCACTGCAACAATCAATTTTTCTTTGTGTAAAACTCCCCCTTTCCGTCAATCCTCTCCCTCCGCAAAGCAATATCGTAATCAAATAGTTACTCTAACATAAGCACTGCCCCACCAATCAACGGGCATTCCTCGTTTCGGTCCCTCCCCACTCCCAGTAGCGTGCGAAAAATAACTGTCCTTCGTACATGACGTCATTTAAGAAATGCCTTTGCGATGACCGCGCAGAGCAAAATTGTTAGTCGAGGCAACAATGTGGCAATTTCAAATTCTTTTCAGGGCAACAACGTGCCAGTTTCAACTTCATGCCAAAAGAATTGACACACTCGCACGTTTTCATTGTTCCCCTTCCGGGGGTCGTTGCGGTTGCTTCATTTCTGCTATGAGACTTTGGTTTATAATGTAAGATTAATAATGCTATTATTATATATTAATATTATAAATTCTAAAAACTTGACTGTGCCATGGAAAACCATAATCGTAGTCGGTTAAGTACAGAACTACCTAAGGAAGCTCTCTGAAACAAAAATCAAGGTTTTTCTGTGCAGTAGTTTTGTAGAAAAGGGTACCTAAAGTAAAAAAAAAAAAGGCTAATTTTTTTGCTTCGCGCGTTTAAATATATATATAATAATATATATGCCACTGGTGCAAAGCAACCTACAAATACCAATTTTTTTCGTAATTCAGTGGATTAAACACCGTAAAACGTTCAAAATTTTAAATTTGATGCTTCACACTAATTTTTTAAATAAAAAAAAAAAGGAATTGATTTTTTTTGCCGCACTCACTACCAAGCTACTTTAACCTGTTTGAATTTGAATATTGAAATCACCCCTGCCAACCAACAACTGCCCAGCTAATCACGGACTATTGCTAAAGACCTTATCCCATTGTTAGCAGAGGCCAAGTTTTTCATTTAACCTTTGACCGAACTCATGCGGCCTACTCGGTGGGATTAGCTTGTCGGCTGTTCGAATAATTCTTAGGAAGAACTAAATTTTCGCGCTAAAGATTTAATAAACCTACCTATTGATCCCTTTCGTCGTTACGGTTCCGAAAATCATAACGAAAACCTGCGCAAACGCTTATTTATAAAAAAAAAAAAAATTATGAAAACATGTTAAAACGTTATCACAGCCATATTGAGGCCGACGCCATACTGCGAGGCGAGAGCGCAACAAGAAAACCTGATTTCGACCAGAACATAAGTAAACGGAAATTATCTCTGGCCGGACAAGTTTTTGGTTGCGGTTTCTGATGTTATGCGCTGCGCATAATTTTGGGAGGGGGGGGGAGGAATACCCTAATTTTCGTGAACAGCGACCAGGATTTACCGTAATTTGCAGATTTTGTGTGTTTTCATCTGCAAATTATCTGCAAAACAGGTAAAATGTGTGATAATATTGGTAGGTGGATTAAGTCAATAGCGCGAAAAGTAGTTCTTCTTAATAATCACCGTTGTTCGTTAGCAGGGGATGATATCACTATATTTTCCAAGTTAATCACGTTTTGGTTAACTTGGCAGCTTCTTACCCCTGCATTGGTTTTACTAAGGACAGCAAAGTCCTTATTAATTTGCTCAGCTTCAACGCAAAATTGTCATTCTAATTCTAAAGGGGGATGGGGAGGGGAAGGGAGGGCCGCACAGGTCCCACAGAATGAATCTGGGTCGTTTAGAACATTGCATTGCAGACGAATGTTATCATGCCTAAAGCAAAAAAAAAACAAGCAAAAATTAGGGCCTTTCGGAAGCTAACTGGCAAAAATTAGGGCCTTTCGGAAGGTAACTGGCAAAAATATAAAAGTTGCTGGCAACACTGCCCCGTTTCAGTCTGCCCGAAACACCTGGACAGACTATTGCTACGACTTTGTCCGTCCGTCCGTCGACTTTCTTAGTGGTGGTCAGTCAAATGGACCACAAAAACAGGGCTAAATAAAACATCGTTGCATACTTAGCAACCAACAGGCTTTCTCGACGTGACTCAATGAAATAATATTTGATCGTCGGATTTAACCACTACAGTCATAACGGTAAAAAAACAAAAGGATTTCATTAACGACACATTAGCTTCATTAAATAACTGTCAACACTGTTGTATTAATGAAAAGGCCTACTCTCGAACCAAAATCTCCGTTGACTGCTACTTACGAAATTAAAATGGCAGGTAAAAAAAATTAAGCCTAAAAGCTGACAATTACGCCCAAAATGTAAAACTCGGCCGAACGGCTAGTGTTTTACAGTTTTCGGAGTAGTTATGCCAGTATTAAGGGCAATGCAGTAACTTTCACGAGTCGTCAGACTTACGGAAACACGAAGATGCTTTTCGGTCAGGGTACAATTAATTAACGAGGTGTATCAGCGGTATTCAAATGTGGTTTAGGCCTAATACCAAACACCCGCGCGGAGCAAACGAAATTAGAGGTTGGTTAACGAAATGTGATGGGGGCTAGTATCGCTAGCCTACGCCAAATAGATCAAAACATCGTAAACATCATAAAACTAAACATCGTAAATCAAAATTTCTTTGTAAATCGAAAATCGAAATCGAAACCGTAAGACGAATTCACTTCGGAGAATCGTTTTGCGGAAAGAAACAAAAAATTCTCAAACCGAATTCCACTCGTGCTGCTAAGAAATGTAGAATTTGTGCGTTCTTGCACTCAACTCCTTTCCAACAAATTGGAAAGGAGTTTGGTGGTAAAACACACAAAATATAGATTTCATAGAATCATTCTGGGTAATAGCCGATAATAAATGATTGCAGTCGAAACAGCCGCAAATCAAATTTATTTAAATGTATCCAAAGTTACATCATCCAGAAACATGTATGGGTTACATCTAAACAGAATGAGAACACATTCTAAAAATATAAGTATCAGTGATGTTTAGCTTTTAAAGTCGCCTGTTCACCGTGAAGTTTAGTTTTCAAGGCACCTAGTCAGCGTAATTTTTAGTTTTCAAGATCGCCCAGTGATATTATTTCTCAACCGGCCTTGATTCTGGTTACGCTAAGCGCCGGTGCACACGCTCGGTACCGCATTTGCGGTCGACGCTGTGGTACCGCTTTTGCGGTTTGGTTTACGTGACATCTGTTGGGTACTACACACGTACCAGCGTCGACGTTGCGCTACCGCCCACCGTTCGTGCGGTTGTTTTGCACCGCAATTTCCCCCGTCAACGCAGCGGCACCGCAGCGTTAAAAAAACGCAATTGCGTCTCTGAGTACCTTGTGTGACTTGAGCGGTGCACACGTCCGCCGTTTACCGCAAAAGCTTTACCGAAAATACCGTCCAATTTCGAGGAAATAGACATGGAATTGTTTATTGGGGGAGTAAAGAACTATCCTGAGATATGAAATGTAGCTGCAGAAATGATTGAAGACTCATTGGGAAGTAATTACAGAACTTATCCGAATTTGTTAGTTAATCTGCAAAGGATGTATAACATTTTCTCCTGATACGTCTTAAATTAGTACATCAATGTACCAAAATTCGTCGCATTGGTTTTAAAATATTTTTTGTTCACGAGGTAGGCGAAAAAAGCAATATCGTCTCATTGGTTTCGAACTATAACTTTTTGTACACGAGGTTAGGGAACCGAACGCGCACATACGTCACCGAAGCGGCAACGCAGCGTCGCTGTGCGTCCAAAAAACGCAGGTGTGCACCGGCACTTAGTTTTGTTTTACTGCCGCATGTCTGGGTGGCACTCCGTTAGCAAGATATTTTTAGTGCTTTGCGCTAAATTGGTGTTCTTTCCTTTAAGCGTTTGTTTGTAATCCTTGAATTCGCTTTGAAGTGTTGTGTTTTGAATAGGTGCATTCTAAAATTACCGTTTACGCCGCGTTAATGAGTAAATTATTTTAAAAACTTCTCCAGTTAATTAATATGCAAATTTCTGTTTCTCGATAACGCGGTTTGCTCGAGCTATAGGACCGTCAGTGTGGTGAGTTGGTTGAGGGATATTGGAGTGGCTCTCTTCACGGGGAAGGATCAGGAGCTTCTTTTCCCGAGCCTCCAGGAATTTTACGAGTTCTTTTGTCTTCACAGGAAATGTTTACGGAAAGGCCTGTACACACGCCATCACCACGGCCACAGCACCACATGGTTCCATTGCTTCTACGGGAGTCCGGCACTCAGCGTTAGCAGCACGGGATACAGGACACGTAGGTGCCGGATAACTAGACAAATAGGACTAGGTTTATTTTTTAATTGTTTATTTTAATTGGGACGGATTGCCTTCAAATTCTGAATCGTTTGTTTTTAATCTTGTACACTTATTCGTGAAGTTGCGGGGGGGGATTTTGCCATTTTTAAAAATTGTTTGTGGTGAATTAATGTTCCAAATTACGCCGCCGCGCTCGCTGCGGCTAACACATGGCATCTCGAGATGCTGGTGTAATAGAGATTTTAGTATTTTTGAACGCTACGAACATTTTATGGCAAACTTTTGTCTCCCCCCCCCCACTCCCATCCTCCCCCGCATGCATATTTTGAGGGCAATCCATCCCAAATTTTAAAAAAATTTTAAAAACATGGTGCCTATTTGTCCGTTGTCTATATGTCTGAATGCCTATTTGTCCAGGTCCCTATTTGTCCGAGTGCCTAAATTGGGGTGCCTATGTGTACGGTGCCTAATTGTCCAGTGCTCATCTGCCCACGTACCGGCAGCACCACTGGCCGTAGGATCAGAAACGTGGTGGCTGGAGGATGCGATTTCGGGAGCCACCAACTGGCAGCGCCACCACGTCATTCCATTGTTTGGAATTTGGATGCTGCACATGTGGCGTTCTGGCAGTGCGGCTAGAACACATTGTCGCGTGCTATGAACTAGCAAAGTAAGTGCTGCTAGTGATGCCACCATGGTGACTATAAACTTGTTGATTAGCTACCACGGTGGCGTCACCATGATCAATCGGTGGCCCATTGTACAGAGACCCTAAGGGTTCCATTACGGATGCAACCCTTCTCGTCAGTGATTCCACTCACAGGGAATTTTTCCCTTTTTAGGGGAAAAATGCTCTTCAAAAGGAAAAAAAATACAGGATGGTCCACAAAAAACTGACGCCCAAAATTTTCCAACTTTCAAAGACGAGCCAAAAGTTCAACATTTCTAGTTAGCACCCCTCAGAACCAGGAGAGGACAGAAATCAAACCTAATGACACGGGAAGATTTGGGGCGAGGGATGATCGTCTAACCGGAAAATCTCATAATTGGAAAAACGTATACCGTATAACAGTATAACGGAAAGTCGTCTAACAGTAAATACGTACAATGGAAAATCGTCTAACTGGAAATTCATATAATGGAAAATCGTCTAACAGGAAATTCGTATAATGGAAAATAGTCTAGGCTAATGTCCCTGTTTCGCTCGCGCTGCCACGCTCATTGGGCCTATACATATAACATCAGAAACCGCATTTAGACGTTATCCCGTTAGACGTTTATCCATTATACGAATATCCATTATACGATATTCCGTTTAGATGATTTTCCATTATACGATATTCCGTTTAGACGATTTTCCAGATTTTTTATTTATTCAGATATTCGACAATTGTCTTATTAGACGATTTTCCAGTTAGACGTTCGTCCGACGCCCCGGAAGGTCCTTTCCTTGTTTTGAGGGATGCTAACTAGAAAAGTTGGACTAGAAAAAGTTGGGTCATCAGTTTTTTGTGGACAGGGGAAATGGGAAAAAAAATGGGGAAATTACGGGTTTTTTTTTTTTTTTTTGCAAGTTGCGATTCTCTTTAGTGACTCACGATTTTCTCTCCATCCAAACCCACTTTATTGCAACAAACGCGTGTTAACATTTTAAACCCTCACCCAACCCCAATTTCGTTAGCGTTGATTTCTCGTCTGTTGCAGGCTTCTAATGCTAAAATCACAAAAGTTTTGGGAATTTTCTAATAGGAACGGCAGGAGGACTAAAATACTAAGTAGTATACAGGATGGTCCAGAAAAACCTACGATCCAACATTTTCCAAGTCCAATTTTTCTAGTTAGCACCCCTCAGAACCAGGAGAGGGCAGCGTCTTCCCGCTTCATTAGATTTGATTTCTGTCCTCTCCTGGTTCTGAGAGCTGGTTCGAATCCTGGTCATACCGCTCCTACGACACGTAAGTGCATAAAGGTGGCATACTGAACTACGTTATTTCTAGTGTATGATTTTTGCTGTTGGCTAATTTCCAATTTTCCTTAATATTATTTCCAGCGATTTATGTCTATTTATTAATTATAGCTCTTAGAGCCGACTTGAAGAGTTTCAAAGTCGGTTGAGTAACAATCACTACATGCACGACCGTTGTTGGGTTTATTGCGCTTGGTATCAGAACGGAGAAATGTCCTCCATTGAAAATAGACATTTACTTCCATAACACAAATCAGCAGAGGTTCAAAGGGAGGGGGAGCAGGGGTGGGGATATTCACACCACACAATAGGAGAATCCGGGGGCCCACTACATACCCTCAGGTATGCGGGAACCGGCTAGAACGGCGTATGTTACGCAGGGGGCACAGCTAGTAAAAAATAAACAGGCTTCGTGAATATGACAGCATTAATCAGAAACCGCGAATATAAAAATTAATCAGACTTCGTGGAAAAGACAGCAATAATCTGCCCCGGATCATTTATTCAAGGGAAATTAGTGTAAAATGCACAAATTAATAGTTAACACATAAAATGATGCAAAACAAGCAATTAATGAATGACCTATAAGATCATTAATGCATGAAATTAATCTTATCAATATGCCAATCTTATAGTCTTTTCACGGCTTTTGTTGCTTTGTTTGAGAATTCCTAACCGAGTATGGGCGAAAATTAGGCAAGTAAACCTGTGGCAAACGTCACAGTACGGCTATTCCGTAACATCAACCACAGGTTCACGTTACATTCAACTGATTGTTTTTTTCAGGCACTGCCACCAACAACAAAACGTTAGATGTCAACATGACAAACACGCCGAGTTTCCTATAGCCCGACCGGATGGTCTCTCACCAACACCCCCCCCCGCGGCCCAACAACCCCTCCCTTCCCCCCTCCCCAATCATATCGTGTCTCTCGGAACTACCCCATTTTCCCTTCGTCAACGAGCTCCCGGCCCGTTTGCTATGACGCACGATCCCCGCGCGCGTTTGTGATCATCCCAAAATAGCAGCTTTAGGATGAAAGCTTACGTCATGTTTGTTTACCAGACTTTTCGAATTCTAGACGTTTCTAGGACGGATGCGGGAAGAGACGGGGACCCCCCCCCCCCTCCTTGGGGGGGGGCGCCGCTAAGCCGGGGGGGGGGGGGGGGGGAAGACACGAGCAAATCATTAGGTGTTTGATTTGAGTCGTCTCGACGCCGGCCGGGGCTCGACGTTGTTTATTAACGGTTGGCTAATTAAACGTCTAGATGAACTTTGGCCCGGCGTTAATAAAAGGAAGAAATATCACAACTATGTCATGTCACGTATAATAAACTCAATATTCTCGATGTTGTTGATGTTCAGGGGGCGGGGCACGGAGGGGGGGGGGGGGTAATTTGTCCTTGAATGGGTACGTATTTGTAGAAATTGTTTTTTTTTTTGTGGAACTCTCGGAGATCGTAAACAGCTCTCCGTTATTGACTGCCTGCAGTCAATAATCTCAGTTTAATAGCGTGCGTAACAGATTAAACTGGGCGCGATTTACTGCAGTTTGAATTTTAATTTTAAACCCGTGGCGATACGGATTGACGTCCAAAATAATATCCAAAGACGACAGACTCAGGCAAAGGTCATCTTTGTTGTAGACCGAGGAAGTTGGTGATGTGGTTGACGATAGGGGAAGGATTCTCCGATGGCCCCCCCCCCCCCCCGAATCCACCACTTTCAAGGTGAGTACTAATGAGATAAGATGGCCGATTAGTAACCACGCCTATCTCATATGCCTGGGGTCTCTGATTCGAACGCTACTTCAGCCCAGAGTTTGCCCAAAACAAACCCACCCCGAAAAAACCCGCCGACTTTTTCAGGTAATCCAGTCTGTGGCCTAGATAAGAGTTAACCTAATAAACAAAAAGGTTAATATTACTTTTTGTACCAAATTATTAATTATTTTCAAGCAGTTTGTTAAAGGGGCATACCTACTCACTAATTTCGAGCATCCTGCGCCTAATTGCATTTGCAACAAATGTGAATGTAGCTAAACCGTTTCTCAGATAGTGCGACACTTTCGTCCCGTATAAAAAATAACCCTACGAAAATTCGGTACCGCCAAAAAAAAAAAAAAATTAACTCGCCCGAGTGGTTAAGTGGATTTATGTAAATGAATGCTAAGTAGTTGAGGGGGGGGGGGGGGAATTGAGGCTTAACGGCGCGTCGACTGCTGAGTAGTTGAGTTCCACGTAGTACTATATACGAGGCAACAATGGCAGATACCAGTCGAACAGAGGCGTAAAGACCAGGGAGTTTGCAAAAAAATAAAAATTTGAAGTTGTAAACAAAAGTAGAAACTGGCATTGCACTCAACATAAGATTCTCATGTTTTTTTAGTCATAGTTCTAATAGTTGTTGCTCAAATTTTAACTGGCATTTTGGGAATTTTTTGAATTGAGACCGAATTGTCGTATGTGGTCTTATTTTTTGGGCACCGAATTGTCCGGGACCGAACTGTCGTGGGACCGAATTGTCGCAAACCCGAAAAAAAAATAGGTAAATGAATGCCTTTCCGTCATATACACACATTGTAGAGAGGTTGGAAAATATACCGATTGATAAAAAAAAAATAGGAAAATATAGGAAATATACGATGAGTGGTCAGCTTGCAATGAGCGGAAGGGGGTGGGGAGGGGGAGAGGACAGGGCAGTACAAAGATAATGTGTGAAACCAGAAGTGGTGTAAAAGGTAAGCTTCAACAGGGTCCAACACTGGATCTCCATGTTGGTTTTACCCCTTGTTCCACCCTTCGTTCTGAGGCAAGCCCACTCGGCCGGTTGTCGAAATTATGGCCGTGAACACTTTCACGAACAACCTAGATTAAAAATTAAGCTGTATTACCAGGAGTTAATAAAGCGCAGAGAGCTTAGCTTGCTAGGAATACTTTTTTCCGTTCAAATTTTCTTACTGGCATCCTTACTTCTGATGCGACATCCTGTGGCGAAATTTGGAACTGTTTCTTGCAGCTCTTATGGCAGCCATCTTTCTTTTTCGTTCCAGAAGGGAATGCGCTAGCGATCGAGTGTAGCCGTGTCGTTTGCTGCCACAACTGCTGGAAAACGGTTTTACGTTCTAATATTGATGAATTCCATTTCCAAGAATCAGTAACAGCAAATCCACAAAAGTATGCTTAATATATTCCCTAGGAAGTCGAACGCATTTAAAGGCACATAAATCCCTCCGTTCTGGCCGCTTTACTCTGCGTCACCTACGCTAAGATATAGTTCAAACGACCGCAGCGCGCATTGCTACGACACTAGTCATACTCATTTCGGGGCCGCTGCAACGTGACACATCGTACGACCAAGTCGCAAACTTGAGCGAAGGATTAATTATCCTTCCTCCAGGGCCGCGGCTTGCCAGCGATGTGGCGGGAGTTAAGTACCGCTCGGACCGAGCCGTTTAAAACAAGCCTAATAACATTCACGCGCCACTACTGACATCTGCATCGTACCCTTAGACCAGCAAATGAAAGGTAAATCAGTTTATATAAAACTATTTCCGGTAATGTATCGAGTGAAACTGTTAAAATAAACCGGAGGGAGTTATGTGCCTTTAACTATGCCCGGAAACAAAGCGTTATTAATGCTGAAAATCTTTTGTTCGCTATATTTTTTGGGAATACCAACCACTTTCAACTTATGCGCTTAACTATATAATCATATTATTGAAGTGTATTCTGTACTAGGAATTGTCGTTGATGAAAAATTTAACTTCTCTGAACACCGGTAAGTACTGCATTCAAGGCAAATAGGCTTATGTATTTGCTCTATCATACCGTCAGTTGTCGTCTAAAAGCAGGGTTTATTTAACACACCGCTTAACTATTATTAGACCCAGTTTGGAATATGGAGTCCCTTTTAGGGAACCGTTATTTGTTAAAGATAAACACGCCAACGAGACCATCCAGAGAAAAATTACAAAGCGAATTGTTGGGATCAGGCGCCTGAATTATTGACAGCGTCTTGAGTCAAAGAGGGGGGGGGGGGGGCTTAATCCTCATGTACAGGGTGCTCAACAATGATTACCCCCTCCCCAGAGTAAACTAAGCATTATACGGAAAAAACAAAAATACCGATAGAGGTAGCCTATTTTTTTGCAGGTTTACACTCACAAGCTCAATATTCAGCGTCCACTCCATTGGCGTCACAAACAGATTGAAGACAGCAGGGTAGGATGACAAAAGTGACTCAAAAAGCTTCGAGTTAAACTCCATTTCCCGAAGCACAGCAACCTGTATCCTGGTACGACTAATCGAGTTGCTAGAGGTTCAGACAGCACCCTTTCTTTCGACATTGTCCTTCAAGATGGATCCAAAGTTTTCACAGACATTCAGAGCGGGTAAATTAGGGCCACTCTTCATTACCAAAGAAACACGGAGATTTTTGAGTAACTTTTGTCTTCCTATCTTCAATCTGTTCGTGACGCCAATAGAGTGAACACTGAATATTGCGCTTATGAGTGTAAACCCACAATAAAATATGCTACCTATCGGTACTTTCATATTTTTCCTATCATGCTTAGTTTACTCTGGGGAGGGGGGTGGGGACTATCATTGTTCGGCCCCCTTTATAAGATCATTAGAGAAACTGATACCAAAATTCACCTTTCATCTTTGTACTGTATACTTCACCGTTTTTTTACTGGGGGCTCCAAGTATAAACTCAAGGATTGAACTCTACCCGCAATTAATTTACTTGCTGCTTAGATTCACTTTTGGAATTCTCTCCCGGATTATATTACTAACGCTCCCTCTACGAATGTATTTAAAAACTGGTTGGACAGTTACATGTCCGCAGAAATCAAATGCCGGCATGGTTAATTGTATACGGTGGATGTATATTCCGACCATTGTTTCTTTTTTGGATTAACAATATTTTCTGGTTTTTTTATATATACTGTTTTTTGCCTTTCATGTTGAATATTTACTTGTCATCATTTTCTGGGGTTCATTGTTATATTTTTTTATTGGAGCTTGTCACCCTCCCTTTTGGGAAACTGACAACACAATGTTCTATTATATTAAATTAAATTATCAAGAGAATGCGCCCAAAAGCATCTCGGCGCCACTTACGAACCCAAACCGATCGTGAGCTAACTGAACCTGCATAACCTCAACTAATTAATTTATACGAATTTATTAAATACATCATGAGAAAAATTCAGACAACACCCTGCAGGTCTCTGCGTAATTCTCCCACGATGCAACAAGAAAATATTTAATAACATTTTGTCTTTTTTTTTTTTTTTTTTGAAGAGCAAAATGACAGAATCCTTGGTTCAGGTAAAAGCTTGGTTTTAAACCGAATGACTATACGTTTTTCACTTCGAAATTGGTAAGCAGAACGACATTGGTAAATGCGGACTTGAAGAGCCAAGTTGAATGGTTTCAAAGTTGTCGGCGAAACGATCGCCTGATGCGCGATCATTATTTCATTGTGCGGAGAATGTGACAGGAGTGGTTTGCCAAGGGTGCTGGTACCCGGTTCTTTAACATCCATCAGTCTATCTCGTATCCAGCTGAACTGGACTTGCTGTCGCGGAGGACGGCGGTCTTGGTGTCCAGGCTTCGCTTGGGGCATATTGGGTTGAACTGTTGGAAAAATTGAGAAGAGGATGCCATTCTCTGTAATGTGCGGCGCAGTGGCAACCTGGGCCACTGCATTGCGACTGATTGGCGCTAATAACCTGGCTATCGAGGCGCCATTAAGTCTCTCCCATTGACACACCATTTGGCAAAACCTATAGCAGTTGACAGTGACTTTAAAGCCTTTGCTCGCCAAGCAGTTGCAGTCGACTAAATTGTGCAAACAGCATTATTTCGTTGAACGTTTGCAAAGTATTGAAACTCGCGTCATCAAGCTATTTGAAGGAAATTTCTTCACATACGAATCTCCTTACTCGATTCTTCAAACACTCTTCTCACATAAGCTTTCCCCTTCGAAAGCGTGTAGCCTTCCCTGCATTGTATGCCACGGGACTGCTGTGTGCAGCGATGGGCACCAATTCCAACGTAAGACAATTCCGGAAGTTGAATTACCGAAATAGAGTTGATTACCCTGTCGGCCAGGGTAGCGTGAGAGGCTACCATGCTCCTTCAGCGGCTATGGGAACTATTCTGGCCAATTCTGGACAATCTTTCGGCCCCTACGATGATCGGAGGTTTCCCGGATCGAATCCCGGGTTGGCACCTCCCTTTGCCAGATATTTCTTCTTCTCTAAAAGTCTGGTAATGTTCAAAATCGAGCCGGTTCAGCCATACAAGCATTAAGTTGCTTCGGCTGACTTAAGGCTCAAAGAAATAAATTTTTTAATTAAAAAAAACAAACCTGTCCCCCCCCCGCCGGGGGGGGGGGCGAGGGATGTTTCGGGGGATTAGGAGTTCACTGGTGGAGTTGGTACGTTGGTGCATTGATGGACCAATGGAGTGTTGATGATGCCAAAGATGGTGACGCGCCGTTCGTGTCGCTCTGATGTTTATTGATGGTTAATCGATGTTTTGATATAAACAGTGCTCGCCTGCCTACATGCGACGACAGACTAATGGCTCAAATGAACTTGCAATTAAAATCATGACGTAACTAATAGCGGGACGGTAAGCTAAAGTGATAAACAGAATTCCAGTTAAGTAATACGTTCGGGAAGTCAAGTCGCGTAATACCGCTTATACAACGGAATGCCGGCCGCGGAGCCTAACAGTTATAAATACACTGACACTAAACGCCAGTATAGTTGTTATAGAAATACACGAGTTTACCTATTATACAATAAATAGGTGTTGGCGGAGTCAACTGGTGGTTGGATTCCAGCATCCATACCAGAACCAAAGGAGGTAGACAGATCGAGCGAAATGTTATGATAGAAGGTTTCTAGATGGGTCGAAGCCAGGTATATGACCACAAGAGGCCCGGTCCTTGTGGGCTGGGTACCCGACCCCAGTTCCCAATTAACCTAAAACTGTAATACTGACGTATGTCTTTATAAGAAAATTAATTCTTTGAAAGCATTGCATACACCGTGCACAGGCCTAAATGCTCTTAATTATTTTTTTAAATATTGGTTTAAAATAAAATTGCATATGCTAAATTAATTTTAAAACACTAACTCCCTTCCCCCCCCCCCCCCGCCAAATTCAACATTTTGCCTTGAGCAGCCACATGTCGGCTAGTGAGGCCGGAAAGAAACTCTGATGCGCGGATGGCGATCTACGCGTAGCTGTTATAAGGCAGGCGTAATGATATAAGGCAGGCCGGGTATCCCTTTAAAATTGCATGACGACACAATGCACGACCCACCTGTTCATAATCATCAGCTCCTTAATGACAACAAACCTAAAGAGTACTTAGCACTCCGACTGCACTTAGTAGTCGCTTCTTCTTGAGCTTTCAGAACAAAGAGGTCACGCTCCGCTTCCTGCTTTTCAAATTTTTATATTTGTAATTCTTCTTTAAGCAATTTCAAGTGTAAGTTTTGTTCCCTTGATAACGGGTTGGATTCAGCTCGAAACGTCGGGTAGTGTTGATATTGTGCACTTTTGGCTTCACTGCTCCACACACAAGCATTATTTACCACAGCAAGCCTTCCAAAAGCCAGCGACTATCTTCTGGCGCACTAATCTTTCATGGTTTCTTTCTGGCCTTGAACACCCGTTCCCCCGGTCTTCTCAGAAAATAAGTCCTTTATTTGGCTTTGCGTAAGTGTAATCGCATTTGTAGGCGTTATTTGGAAAGCACGCAGGTCGTATGTTTACATTCAATCAAAAATTAAGTTTAATCAATCATAACGCTGTCACCCAGCCCTCAAACCCACGCACATACACACTTGTGAGATTGTGGTTACTATAATAGTGTTCGTGGCCTATCCTGAGTTTGCCGCAGAACGAACACAGATAATCGATTGAACGTTTTTGGTAAGAGAGTGCCTTGTTGATATCCAAGATGGTTACAGAAACAATAGCGGCCGTCGATTAAAGCAGTCCCCTCCAGGAAGACGTAGCCGCTCGTAAAATACTTGCACGACTCAAGATACGCCACGCACACAGCAATCAGTCTACGTACGGATTTCGTTCACCCGTGAGGTTCTAAAGTCGGTTGCAAAGACTAGAAGGAGTACCTTTTGGAACAACGTTATATTTTTTTAATAGTATTTACATTCTTAAAAAAATTCCTACAAACGTATGTTTTTTTTTTACGAAAAATTAATTTAGCGCAGCATGACGGACGCACTCGAGGATAGTGGGCGGTGGTGGTGGAGGATGGGGGGGGGAGACCCTGAAGGCACGAGTGATTAAATTAATTTTTTCTTCATGGGAAAAAACAAACACAAGAGTTTCGTAGTTTTGTAATATCCGCACACAGAGAACCGGAGAGGTCAACACAGTCTGAAAACTTGAAAGGGAGGTAGAGAGAGAGAGAAAAAAAAAGAATACAACGTTTATTTTCTTTATAGTTTTCAATTATTCTGTTCTCAATTTCCTCTACTGCCGAAGGGCTACGAGAGGGAGGGACCGGAACCGGAAGTTTGCAAACCACAAAGAAATCGAGTGAAAAAAATGGTCGTTTGATAACCCTGGACCCAATAGGTGATCCAGAATAAAGTTTTAGGAGGGGCCAGATTCCAATTCACTAGGGGGTTGAGATCGCTGTTTGCCAAGAGCGGTTCCACCTCCAGATTTTAGAGGGCAGAATGGCTGGGGGAGGGGGGGAGACAGAGGAAGTGGCCCTTGAAGGTAATGGAGTTTTAAGGATTTTTAAGCATTTGAAGACTTCTGCAAAGCTCTTTTTGCACTTGAACAGAAAACGAAGTAGGCCTTTTCTTTAAACCAATGTCTGTTTACAATCAAATATAGGCCTACTGTGTTTATAATAATTTGGGAACTGCGCAGGAAAACTAGCCCTCACGTGGTATTTTCTTCGAGCTTTCTGCTGTTTTTCTGCCTTTCCCCTGTTGCATCGTAGAATTCAGAAACATTTTGACTAACAAGACGTTAAAAAATTAACAGAAATTTTATTAGTTTAATTAGAAAACAAAGAGCTCGTTTGACGTTTAAGGTAAGGTTTAACTGACCGCAAAGTAACACAAATAAACTTTCCTGTAAGGTTTCACATACCGCAGTGTTCGTGTACTGTTTAGTCCACGTGAAACCTTACTGTTGCACTCACATGTTTTTACTTTAAAACACGATAGGTCTAAACCATCATGGTCTGAAATACTAAGCGGAAAATTGTAAAAAACATACTTTTAGTGTGCTTAGTACAGACCTACAGATTAAGTAATTCAGAGTTCGTGCGACTCCTTGAAAACCCGGAAAAGTCGTTGAAAATAAAAATGAAATACCAGTCTTGAAGTCTTGAATATGAAATCTTGAAAAGGGGTGTATGGATTAAATTAATAAGAATTATGTTAATTCTTTACCGATTTCTTAATATAACAATGCTGTATCACATTGTAAGATTTGCAGTTGGTGAAATCACGACTTTTAAAAATAGCATCAGCAGTTGATTCGGTTTATTTAAGGTTAAAATTTTTTAACAAACGTGGATCCAGAGAAACCAGACCCCCCAACCGTCCTCCTCTGCATCCACGCCGGCTGGACCTGCGCCCAAGCAAACACGACGAAGAAAGAAAAAAAACTTGAATCTAAAAAGACAAAAAGCGAGCTTCTAACTTCGAGGGTAACTGTGGATTCTGAGAATAGCGTACAAACCACTACCGAGTGGAAAGTGCTTTGGGCTCCAATCCAGAGGATTCGATTTCGAATCATATCATCGAATCACGGGACTTTTAAAAACGATCGCTCTACAGCACGTCTGGAGATAGTTTATGACGTCACAGTTTTTTTTTTTTTTCAGTTCTGCAAGCAAAAGTTTTAAAAGCACGACTTCGCAAATCCAATTCGTACGACCGTGGTAGAAAATTTCACAACTCGCCTATTAAAATAAAAAAAAAAATTAAAAATAACTCCTGCCTGAAAAACATGTTCAGCATTGTGAGCAAAACGTTTCATTCCATTTCTTGTAAATTTGGGTGTTTTGCGACAATTTTGTATTTGTTTGGTTTGGTGTTTTATTGCTTAACCCTTTCATGGCCAAATTAATTCTCGGTATTTTTTTTTAGGTCAGTCGCGGGATTCGAACCTGCAGCATTCACTTGGTTTGAAGACGAGGACGCTAACCACTGGGATGTTGCTGCTCGCTTTGCTCGGGGTCCCCGGGAACCCCCTCACAAAGCTGGCAACGCGAGTTGGGAATTAGTTTTTGCTTCATCTTGCAGCTGTTGTCATTTGGCTACTGCGGGCATGAAAGTTAACTAGATTAGCCACAACAGGTCAGCTGAAGCCGGTGCTTCTTCGTTTGTTACTAGTAATCGACCAAAGCAACAACACCTTTGCCATCGCGATTAAATTCTAGCTGCGTGAATACAAAGGCGAATTGTTGCGTAAACGCGCCCTTAGGCTTCCTTTTCTTTTTCTATCTTCATGTTTGCTTTGGTATACGACGCTGTCACTGAAGGATTAACAAACAAGTTTTGTTTTGAAACTCCAGGTCCTCCCTTCTCGTTCCCCTTCGGCAGTGAACGAAATTGAAAATATAATAATTGAAAACTCTTAAAGAAAATAAAACGTTTGTTGTTTACTTTTGTTTTCCTTTTCTTCTTTCCTTTCAAGTTTTGAATAGAGCAGTGGGTGACATTTGCCGCCATATTGGCACCAGTATGGGTTTTGGAGGCATAACTACAAGGTGCACTACATAAAAATGGAGGGAAAAACAACGGAAGAGTTGATTTCTTAGGCTTAACATAACGTTGTTTTCTCCAACAACAAAAATCGCGCGTTTTAGGTCTAAAAAATCACTCTTCACATCATCGGCTTCAGTATGACGCCCTTCTGTTTCTCTTTGAAGTGCCCCTTGCAGCTAACCCATTAAGGCTCCAGCGTAGAGTTATATACAATAATACTACGTCGTGCCACTGCTCTATAGTTTCAAATTTTGAGGATTAACTTTTGCCCTAGCATGGCGACTTTGATAACCAGTACGATTCAGGCGTGATTGATCCGCCTTGGTTTAGCAGAATGCCACCCTTTCTTCCATTCCATATTTAAAAGCGGGATTAAACACAAGTAAATTCGCATAATTAAAACGTAGATTGCGATACTGGCTTTATTCGTGCCTAGCGTAATTATTTCGGAAAACGCACGACTCTACACCTCAGGTTATCTTCTCCCCTATAATGGCGACACGTCAATTTCCAGCAATATTCTGCCAGAAAGGTCCACCGTGTGAACTAAGCCAATGGTGAGCGAAGCCCAATAACAACCAAATTTTTTAAAGGACATACCTTCTAACTATATTCGAGCATCCTGTGTGAAATAGTTTTTGCAACATTTACATAGGTTAGCGTGAACGTAGAAAAACCAGTGGCACATTCAGAAAAATTTTTTGGCAGGGGAAAAAATAATGGTGTTCGAAAGTAACACATTTTTACAATGTCAGTGATTTTTCATGCTTTTTTTAAGAAAACTTAATTTGAGAAATTGTTTTAACGGAATCACATTCCGTGCTTCTTTGTTCAACTTCAATGCAAATAATGTTTCACTCTTTGGAAGGGGGTTGGGGGGGGGGGGAGAGTTGGAGGGGAGGAAACACTGGTTCGAAGAACGAATTTGGGTTGTTGGCAGCACTGTAATATAAACCAACGTTACCCTTCTCGACGCGAAAAAGAGGGGCTCTTTGCTGTCAGTAGAAAGTATCTTTAGTGCTTGCAATTATCAGTTTTACTGTTAATCTCGGGTCTTGGGAGGGGCAAGTGCCCCCTTTTGTCCCCCTTGAGCCCTACAGGAAAGCCAACCAGGAGGAATGTACCTTTAAGCCGAGATAGTTTTGTTAGGTTGGTCATTTTACCGTTTTGTTACATTAACTAGCTTTTTTTTTTCTTAATTCGTGAAATTGTGTAAGGTACAGGTGAGATCGCTTAAATCTACTTTTGTTTTTGCTATCGCCAGGCTCCTACTCAAGAAAGCAGCGACGCCATCGTGGGAAGTGCGGCCATCGTTCGAACTTATTTGCGCAATGGGAGAACGAAATTTTCCTTACCATCAAAATGCGAGGCGATAGATTCTCCCGTTTTCAGTAAAGAACAGATTTAACTAGAATATGAAGCAAGATGAGCCGACTTTGTACACATCAATAAGCAATGTGTAAAGTTTGGTATTGGCAGAGGATCACATATTCGTTGCACAGCGAAAAAATTTTAGTTCAAAAAATTATTTAACGACCAGGTTAAGCTTGGATTTTGAAATTGGAGTTTAAGGCAACCTTCCATTCACAAAAAAGAAAATAATTAAAAACTCTTCTCGAATTATTTTCGTCTTCTAGTGTCGAAGGGGTGAGGGTGTACTCGACGTTTATGACACAATTTTCGGGCGGAAGGGTTGCAGAAATTATGACAACAATGTGGCCAAGGGAGGAAGAGAATTCCTAGAAGGGTGAAATATGCGTTATCAAGATTCACGCTCGTGTGTCGCCCGCCAAGATGATAAACTATAACACCTATCCAGATAGAATATATATGAGCATGGCGACCACTATACACGTTGTGTCTTTACAGCTAAGGCAGTTTGGCTGTTTTCAGGTATATGAGGATAAATAACAATGCGACAGAAAAGGCTGAAACTTGTTTAATCGGGAAACTGGTCGCCTGACAACATAAAAGTCACTATTAATGATACAGCTTACCGAGTTCTTGTTGAAAAAACGACGTGATAACGTTGATATTTGCCTAATTACGTACTACGTACTACTAACGCCTTTTTTGTATCACGAAAATAAATTCTTCCATGCGGTGAATAAAGCTGGTTCTTAGCTCATTTTGCAGGCATTGCTCTATAGACGTGCCCTTTTCATATGCGGCCTTGCAGTGCTGGAAACACCGGTTCTCGTCAGATCCCCGAAGTTAAGCAGCATTGGGCTGGATTGATACTTGGGTGGGTGACCACCTGGGAATCTGGCTGTTGCAGACATAGGGCCTTAGGGCTTCGGGCAGATGACCAGGAGTGGTTAACGCTCGTTAAACCCTTTAAACCCTTTAAACCCTTTTCATATGAACCTTTCTAATTGTTCAAGTGGTTCAGGGGTTAGGGAGCTCCAAACCTCCAAACTGACTGTTTTACATTGTTTTAAACATTGTTATTATGCAACAATGCTAAACTGAACATTAAATAAATCCGTGCATTTGTAAGGAAATATTGCAATACTAACAAATACTGATCATACGAAAAAAGGTGACTGCTGTGTTGAAAATGTAACGAAAGCCAAAAAAAAAAAAAAA
>JAHWFP010227049.1:117832-134305 GCA_023313725.1 Lithobius niger
ATTCTGAGCACAGTAATTCTGTGGCCTTTACCAAGTTCGTCCTCCAAGTGCATTCTGAGCACAGTAATTCTGTGGCCTTTACCAAGTTCGTCCTCCAAGTGCATTCTGTGCACAGTAATTCAGGGAATTTGCCAAGTTCGTTCTCCAGGTGCGTTCAGCTGAATTAGTCATTCTGTCCCTAGGAATCTTGAGGTATTTACCAAGGATATTCACAGACTGGAGTTTTACACACGTATTGGAATTTTACGAAATGTAAAGAAAGCCATTCTTACCCAGTTGTACCAGACACTCTGGACAGGCACTCTGGTCTCCACTTCGTCGTCATCTTCTTCCGTCCAACTTTTCTGTTTAAAAAAAAAAGAAAACGCCATTACTAATTAATATAGGTAGCTTTGTACTCAAGGATAAACGAGCCAGTTCACTTAGGTTTACGTTTATTTACAGGACATTAGCCTCAATCCCCCCCCCCCTTCACAGGCCATCGTCCTATCATTTTATACTACACACATTATTCACATTACAGAGCACCTTACAATTTCATTTAAAGTAGCCCGTACCCCTAGCACAATGAAAGCTCACTTAAAGGGACACCCGGCATGCCTTATAAAATTATGCGTGCCAAATTACAGCTATGCGCAGATCATCATCCGAGCAATTACAGCGCCAAGGTCGGCTGGGGTGGTAGCTGCGTTCCTCGCATAATTGCTGTCTCGGTTGGCTTTGTGAATAGTACACGAGACAGAATCAGTCAACGATTGTGTCCTCACAAACCGGAATTATTCTCGTATTTTAAAATCACAATTTATAATTTTCTAGGCTAGTGTCTTATAATTTTGCTTCGGCGATCTATTGGAATAATTAATTTTAATTTTTACCGCATTAGTCTATTAGATTTTAGATCTCTTGGTAATTATTAGAAAATTAGTAGATGTACACACAGAGATGAAACGTCATGATTATTATATGCGCGCAATGCATCATTTAGTGACTGGTCGTTAGTAAATAAAGTTCCATTGTATTCAACAGAAAATCTCCTAGACACCACAGATTAAAAATGATTTTTAGCAAGGGTAAGGGTAAGGAAATAGACCTTTGGGGCCGTACTTGATGTGGAGGATCAAGAAAAATGGCGCTGGGAGGTATATCCCTTTAACGAAAGCTCTCAACAGGGAAACAAATAAGCAAGCTCGCGTCGTAGGGTTTGTTTATTTGTCTTTATACGGAAGTCTTATTTCTATTCCTTGTGTAAAATTATAACAGAAGGTGACAACTACGGGCCCGCACACCAAAATAGACAAAACGTCGTTGCAACACGAAACGTCGCGAGATGTCGCATCTGGTGGAGAGACCCCCAACAGACGAAACTAGATGGAGCTTCGCTTTGTTGTCGTATCCGGTGCGTGGCGCTCAGCTCATTGCTATAATTTTGGAGACGTCTGCAGCTCGTTGAGACAGGTTACGACAAAATGTTCTGTCGGCGTTTGACTAAAAGTCTAATTTGGTTTGCGGCCAGCCTAACTATTCCAGCACTGCATGGTTAGGTTGCCCAACAAAATACCATTATTTTTTCTCGTTTTAAGGGAAAAGCAATGGATTTCAACAGTCTTTTCGTCGGTTGCAGAATAAGGCCTGGGTCCGTATGGAAAGATACTCACATTTTTCCACTCTCTGTTTAGAAAGATCACTGACGACGTAACACAGATTTAATGATATTGTTGAGGTTTTATTATGAAAGTTTTTAGAGCTAATGTTCTAGAGGACACTGTTTACTCATCAGAAACTTTGGACGCAACGCGGAGGCGGTTGGTTTCGTCATCGTCAATATTCCTAATGATGTTTTTGACTAATGTGGGCGAGTGACTTCGCAAAAAAAAAAATAATAATAAGGAGTTATATTTCCGCTCTGGAATTACTCCAGTCGACTAAATTCACTTCTTGGAATTCATTTTGCGAATTGGTTTCTTCGAATGGAAGCGAATATTGGCTAATCTTGCTATATGCTAAGCCCCCTAACACAGAAATTCGATCTGCTTTTCCATCATATCACTGACAATTTGCGTTATAGAGCTACAATGACGAACCAATTTTTGCCCAGCTCCAATGTCAACAGGCTCGGTTTGGCATGCGTGGAGGATGGCTTTCTTAAAGGGTATGGTTAGTCTGGATTGTTCAATGAAGGATTATTTAAAGGTACATTCCGCCTGCCTTATAACAGCCACGCGCTGATCGACATCCGCGTATGTTACCATCGCACCGTTTCGCGAGACTCGGCATAGTAATACAAGGCCAACTAAGATAGTAGCCGCGTTCCTCGCAGCGAGTCTTGGGCGTAGTAAACGAAACAGCATGAACGCAAAAAGTGTGTCGTCACAAACCGGAAAGATTTTCGTATTTTAACATCACACTTTATAATTTTTTTGGCAAGTATCTTATAATTTCTCTTCGGCGATCTAGGCATAAATAACTTTAGATTTGTGATCTCATTGTAATTATTAGCAAACGATTAAAAATTCGTACATGTGCACACACGCACACACAGATGAAACTTCATGTTAATTGTAAGCATAACATTGTAATCATAACAGATAAAACAGATTAAGAAAGAGGGGAGCGAACCAAGTTGTCGAATTAACTGAGTTAATCATGGCGGTTTTTTCTTGGGTTAATGGTATATCTACTTTTAAAGTCGATCCTTTTTGGAAACTTGGTAGCTTTTCTTAAGCCATTTTTAGCTTTTGGTGGATTTAAACAACATTAAAGCTAACCTGTTGTTGTTGTGAGATTTATTTCCGACTACAAATGTTGAAACCATGCCACCCCCAACGAAGTCCCACTGATCACGTCACTTGCGAATTCAAGTCCAAGATTAAGATGACGTCATATTTTAACTACCCATTGTAACTTCAAAAGTAATCTTCGTTGTTTGCTGAATGAGGCTGTGTGACCAATCATTGTAACAATATGTAACATGCAAATTGCCAGTAGTTTGTACATCATCAATTGTAATGGTTCGAGCTCACTTGGCCTTCCGCTCGGTGGTCTCAACAATTAGGGGGTGAACCGAATTTCATTCTGCCACTACCCTCTCACCATCCCAGTCCACAAGATAATTTCGGCCAATTTAATTAGAAATATTTCTTTTTTCTCCCCTTAGTCCCAATCGTAAATTCAACCCAGTCCAACCCTGTTGCTTGTTTCGCATCAACCCACGGACACTAAATTAATCACCCAAACGAAACTATCATTGTGTTCTCTTGCAATTTAATCTGACCTTAAGCAAGCCTAATTTCCTTGGCATTCCGAATTCGGCCCTACGCTAAAGCAAAGAGCCGCCCATGTAATTCAGGCGAGCCTTAGTCCTCCAACGCTCCTAATTATGATCATAAAAACATCAAGCGGACTGACCCCAGACTTTTGCCTCTTTTTCACCAGCTAAGCTTAAACTAAAATCTGGCCCGCATGTAAAATCGTAGCTAATCCCTTAGCTGTGGCGTTAGTGGTGAGGTCCAGTCGGACGTACCAATAGTCGCCACATAATAACGGCTTGCATGTACGACAATGCACAACGCACGGAGGCAACACTCCGTGCTGCTACTTGCCGACAACGTGGTTCCTACGCGCTGTCCAATTGCCTCTTAGCTCGGAATTGGCCGAGCGCCAACAGCCTTGGTAGGAACCACATTGTTCTCGGTGCGTATAAATACGGGTGCGTGAACGATGGATCATCAGTAATTGGTGTGGGAGGTCGAACTGAAAGGAAACTCTGGAGCCTACAAGGGTCAGAACGAAGGATAAATTCGCACTGTTTCCTATACACTATGTGTGTATTCCCCTAGCTATACAGTTAGAAGTACATTACGATTGAGCCTTGCTTCTGAATTAATTGTCTGCTTCTTTAGCACCTTACACCGTTAAAGAACTACTAATACTATAGCCATTCTCAATCGGGGGGGGGGGGGGCGGATAATTCTATATTTTATTTATTTCCTAATCTTGACAAGAGCCGCGAATAGTGGCTCTTTTCATTCTTCCACCAATCTGTTGTCATTATTCACATCTGTCATACAACAAATTGCTAAGAAAAACAATATGGGCACAAGATGATTCAGTAGAACTCCAAATTGAGGACACGGTGCAGATGGCATGGTGCTAATGTTTTTACCAAATTGCCATATGGAACGGCAGGTTAAACCAGCACACACAAAAAAGAGTTAATAAGTGTCTTTCTTATTCACGCTGTTTTGACAGGCCACAGCCTACCAGATGACATTTTGGTCTCTCGCATAGTCATAAGCTCTGCATATTAACAAGAATTTAACCCTTTATTGCTCAATAGTATCCGGCTGTGGAACGGCAAAAAACTAAGTCCCAACGTGCAACGCGAGATTTGTGAGGGGTCCCCGGGGACCCCGAGCAAAGCGACTAGCAACAGCTTAGTGGTTAGCGTCCTCGTCTTCAAACCAAGTGAATGCTGGTTCGAATCCCGCGACTAACCAGACCTAAAAAAACATCCAGTTCGGCATGGCAGAAAAGGGTTAAAGGGTTGGGGAGGAGAATTTGTAACTTTAAAAAGTCCTTATTGAAACGTGTTACATTCATTCCTATTAGTTCCGTCCGAGTTTTCAGAGGGCACCACGCGTTCCATCTGGTAATTTTTTCTCATTTTTCAGCCCAAATCTAAAGTAAACAAAATTACAACTAACCTAAAGTTAATAATAATTAAATACAAGCTAGTTTCGTTTCGTTTAGTTTAATATTAGCTTGAAAACTTAGTAGAAATTCCCACATAAAACTCATGGCGCCATCTGTAAACTTAGGCGAAACTAATAGGAATGAATCTAAGACGCTTCAGCAGAGGGTCTCAATCACAAATTCTCCTCCGCAACCCTTGATATTATAAATATCGCACGTGGGCTCTATTCACACCTACATGACGAAATTACATCTTTAAAATCATCGAAACCACGATCACTTTTGAGTTAGCATGTATGAAGGTTATCCACTTTCTGCCTAATTAATTTACAGTTAAATTGATTAAATGATGGTATTATCCGAAGCGACATGTTTGCAGTTTTGCGGCTCTTCAGTCAACAAACACCCAGAGAACGGTAAATTGGGGGCGTGTTGAAACTGTCGAAAGGGCGCCTACTGGTCACTTCAGTTAGGTCTTCCTATTGAACAAGTCCATTATCTAACCAGGTCCAAGTTTTTCAAATGTAATAAAGAGGATGGGCGAGTAGGTGGCCTCAGAAGGATATTAGTGAAAATTAAAAGTTTAATAATGTGCGTTGTTCAACCGTTAAGTTGATGATGATTTATTCTGTTTGCATTTTGTTTTAAGGAAGTAGTAACTGTTTATGAAGCAAACATTAAGACAAATGGAAGTTTAATTCCCGGCTCCGTTTGTGTTTACCAGTTCTCGGGGGAACCGTAGCGTAAACTGGTGACAACAGATGGGAACACATACCCGCTAGATGCACCGTGACTACCTTCACTGTAGTGACTTAACGGTGCCTTTCACCTTCTAGATGTAGCGCCTAGAATCTTCGAGAATAATATAAAGAAAATAGCGATCAATTACAAATGGAACACTATTCGCAGCAGCGTCGCGATTTTCATAACTCATTGGCCATCTCCCCTAACCTGCCTTTCCCACATGTCTGGCGATGCCATCGGGGACCTTTGTGTCCCTAGTAGGTCTAACCTTGGTGGTAAGGCAGTCGTGACCCTACCTATACTAATTCATTTGGTCAGGCTATTTTTAAACTTGTTTCATGTTTAGCTTGTGCGCATACTTTTAATTTGTGCAGTTTAATAATCCCATTTATTATTCTTTGTTACACCTTCCCCTTTTGCTTTTTATCTTCATATATTTACTTCCATCCCCTTTTTAGGCTGGTAGTCAGCGGCCCCCTGGGTCCTTTCCAGTCCGTTGCTCCAACAACAAATTATTATTATAAAACAAGATCACGTGACCCACATCAGCCTATTGGATGGAGAATCTGGACGTGGATGCTGTATTTAGAATGTGGGCAACGCTGTCGAAACGGTTAACAGGCGCCTTTAATAACCTTCTTAACACTCAGAAATTCTGCAGATAACACCTTAATATCTATCAAGTGAAATGAGAGGTGCCGGGTTCAGATCTAGGATAACCTCCCCCCCTTCCCCAATGTGTAACAGGTTATAAATTTAATACAAATAGACTTTTTAATTTTTGACCCTGCATATCTCAACCAGTTCTAGGAGAAACTGGGGATTAAACTAGTTATGACAGATGATAAACGTATGCATGCTAGATACACCGCACTTATGTAACTTCACTATAATGATTTAACCCTTCTAACTCCCAAAGGTTCACCCAAACACCTCAGTAACTTGCAGTTGATATCAAATTTAATGAGATATCAAATGAAATGATGAGCCTCCAATGTGTAACGGTTTATGGAAGACATGACAACAAATTGAGCTTTAATTCCTTGACCTGTTCGTCTGTACCATTACGGAAAACTGGAGCATAAACTCGTTACAGCAGATGATAATAATAATAACAATTACAATCGTAAAACGTTAGCACTTGGATGACAGTAACCTAAATAATAAAATACCTTGAAAATTCCCATGTAAAAACACAGCTACTCGAGTTTCAAGTTAGACCTAAATATTTTTCAATACGACAATTTAAAAAAAAAACTAAAAATACCCGCTCGATGCACCGTGCTTTACTCCAATTATATCATTATTGGCATTCTGAACTTCCAAAACACCTCGGTAACTTGTAACTGACATCGAATGAATGATTGCCATACATTTGGCCTCCGTATGGGGGTGCGGACGCCATGCTCTGCTAAGGTATGGGCCTATGCAATCTTCCATATTGCACCACACTGACATACACACGAGGAGTTCCTAGAATCCCTGCGAATTCCCCGTAATTCCCTGCAATACCTTACTTAATCCGTTCCCCACCTCTTGAAGCACGAGCCCATCAGCTTAAACACACGCAATACCAAGGCAATAGTTTATTGCAGAGTATGCTATATAGTGACACGCAACCCTACATAGCATCGATCAGGGCCACAAGTTACACCGTAGAGGCAATCACTAGCGAAAAACCAAACTAACAAGGAAAGTTATTTCTTAAGGGAAAACATAAGGATTCTTAAGGGAAAACTTAAGAATTTTCTGAAGGATTCTTAAGGGAAAACTTCAGTACCGCACGATCCTAGCCAGACCCAGCCAAGACGAGTAGCCCTACCAGGGATAGCAAGCAAGGAAGGGCTCATCAGCTTTTTATACAGCTCTGCCGACGGAATGGCACTCCTTCCATTATTAACAAACACTGTTATACCAAATTGGTGTTATATTTGACACACCATTACCAGGTGAAAGTAGTTACCAGGATGCATAGGGTGATTGTACACCTTTCACACATTTCAATATTTGTTTGTTCCGGCCCGTTCTCCTAAACCATCAGATTCCCGTTTCGTATCAAATCGACGGCAACTTGACGCACTTAGGCCTACATGGGTCCAATTTACCAAAATGCGGTCAGTTTACAGGGATAGGGGAAGGATTGATTTATTTACAGGCATTTGCTGCAAACAAATGACATTCAAAATAAAAAGATTTTAATTTTCAACTATGTAAATTTGGGGCTTACTCACTTTAAAATCGTATGGAAAACAGCAATTGAAATGCAGCTGCCTATTAAGAAGTGACCTTTAAAATGGCAGGGAGGAGTCACGGGGGCCCCCCCCCTGCGGGACCGGGGGGGGCCTCCGGGGGCGGGGGAGGCCAACCTTAACTCAGCAGGTTGTATGATGTAGGGAAGGCGTACATTTTTTCAACTTTTAAAGCAGGATATTTACTACACGCTCCCTTAGCTCTGCTGATACCGGCGCACGCAGCACAGGGCGGGCTCCCCTGCGTCGAAACTTTTTCCCCCTAGTTATACAACAGATATCATTTCCCTCACCAAGTGTAATTCCTACGACCTGGTCGAAATTACGTCATGTTAAGTTACATTACATTTTCCACAAAATAAAAAAAAAGCATCCCCACCCCTCCCCGACAATTTCATGCCACTGGAAAATTCGATTTTTTTTCCATAAAATTGAAAAACTTATGGTGCATTTACAACCCCACCCCCGACTTCCTGCCCTACTCCCCTAATTAGTAGCCTCCTACGGGTTTGGAGTTGGGGAATTTGTTCGTGTTAATAGGCCACACAGCTGCCAGTTCACTCCTGAACAATCCAAATGAACCTTAGTTTAAATTTTGATTAACTTCGACCCCTAATCCCTCTCTCACACCGAGGATACGCAATATCCTTATCAACCCCTGATGGCGATGTTTATATTACGGATTGAAATCTCCATTGAAAATACCAGCAGAGTGTAGATCGGAAGAATTTTACGAGTTATACGGCCCGATACAGGTGCCTTTAAACGTCGGTAATACCTGGAAAAAGGAAATTAAATACAGTTTTATGTCACTTCATCCTGACGCGTTGTGGATTTTGATTGAGGATGGCAGCTTGTGGATTCGGTTTTGATGGACCGGTTTAAAGCTTGCTTTTACGATTGTTTTTGAAAGTTTATTGGATCATTTTAGAGCCTTCATAGTGACATCATTATGGGCACCGAGACGTCAGGGTGCATTTGGGCGTTCATCGATGGTTGGGGGAAGGTTTGTTATCCTCGGAAAAGCGAATTGAAAAGGGAGAGAGTATACTGGAAGTTGGTGTAATAGATATATATTGGCGTTTTATTTAATTTTTGTTCGCGGTAAATGAATGTCAGACGTTCGTTTTCATACGCTGGATCTCTCGTGGGCGCTAGATGCACCTTATGTATGGTGTCCGCGGCCTATCTTGAGTTCTCCGCAGAACGAACACAGATAATCGATTGTACGTTTTCAGTAGCAGAGCGCCTTGTTGATATCCAAGATGGTTACAAAAACAATGGCGGCCATCGATTAAAGCCACCCCATCCAGGAAGACGTAGCCGCTCACAAAATACTTGCAGGACTCAATAGGTGATTATCCACCCAAAACTAAAACTGGTACAAGAGAAGCCGCCAAGTTTCCAAAAAGGATCAGCCTTTGAAAGTAGTGATACTCAACCAGGGAAAGGCCACTAAATCCTATTAGCCAAGTTAATCGCACCGAATAATAGTTCGAAAGTTAAATGAAAACTAGAAGACTGCAACCCAAGACGCCAGATTACAACGTTTCCTAAAGCTTTCTACCGCATGGTACACCAGTATGCTGAAATAATGTATATAAGCTCGTTACAGTTAAAAGACACAGCCTGGTAGTGAGTCTCCATCTGACAACAGTTACACTCTAACAACTACGCTCTAACACTTAAGCTCCAACAACAATAAATCATCAACTTGGCGGTGCCACACTAGCGTGTGTCTAGATAGGGCGCAAAGCCAACTGGATTTGGGTAGTATGAAGGAAAAACAGACGCAGCCATCTTTCCATTCCCTTTGGACTTAACGTCAGAATGCTTGAGCGGGGAATTAAACCATCGACCCCTTGAAACCAACAGGCGGAAACCATACCACTAATGAGTTGGCCATGTCAGTACATAGTGAAAAATTTCCGTAGAATTACGGCACACTGAAAAAGAAAAGTAAATTTCCAGACAAAGAACTGGTAATTTGTTTCCAGTAGTTTGAACAAAAAAATTACAGTTCACATCGTTTAACGGTTCATCGTGGCTGAGCAGTGAGAGAGCTCAGCCTGGTTGCTGGAGGTTTGTGGATCTGGTCGAACCCCTGGAAAGGGGACCTTGGCAAAGTCCCCGCCAGGGCCACCGTCCAGGGTAGCACGAGAGGGTACCATGGTCCTTCAGCGGCTATGGAATGTATTCTGGCTAATTCTGGACAATCTTTCGGCCCTGACGATGATCGGAGGTTTCCCGGATCGAATCCCTTTTACCAGATTTCTTCTTCCCCAAAAAATGTCTGGTAATGTTCAAAATTGAGCTGGTTCAGCCATACAAGCATTAATTGCTTTTGCTGACATAAGGCTCGTCAAAATTAATATAAAAAAAAAGAAAAAAACATGAAAAAACGAGTATTGATAAAGCCTCCCCTCAGGGTGTTCTTAGCTGAGATTACAGAGAAACTAGCTCATGGTGTTGAATGCACTGGTTAGTGAGCTCATGTGTAGGTAGCACTCCATGTTCGACCGAGTTAAGTTACTTCAAAATATTGCGCAGACTGGCTAACAAAAGCTGATTTTCGTTCGTTTTTGCTCACTCAATCAGCACATCATACGAGTCAAATACCTCCCCCCCCCCCCACGGCGAATGATCCCCACTTCCTATTAATCACTTCTATTATATTCTGCCAGCGTTGTTAATGTTCAAATCCGTTTCGACGCTGTCCCTACGAGAAGCATGCTGTCCTGAAAAGCTTTCCCGTGATGCAACCCTTCCAGCCAGACGCGCGGGTTCGCGAGCCGTTGCCTACTCCCTGACCGCTTGTAGAGATGTTACATAGAGATGTGATGTAAAAATTAAAACGTGATAAAAAGGTGATAAAAATGTGATAAAAATGAAGATGTGATGTAGAGATATGATGTAAAAATAAAAACGTGATAAAAATGTGATGAAAATAAAGATGTGATATACACTGCAGACACACGGTTGTATCTCAAAGCGGTTTGACTTCAATGCGCGTTGCAAATAGAGCTAAGCGTTTTCACTAGTCCTGTGTGGTCACCCTAAACCACTTTCAAAGCGCTTTAGCTCAAACCACCTTTTCACACCGGCTTGAGAATAGGCAGCGCATTGAAACCTGACGTGTGGTCGTATCTCTACGTCGCGTTTTATGCTGCTGTTATAAGTATCAAGTTTTTCTAAATTTTTTCTAAGTTCTTTTTCAAAAATTACAGAAAGTAGTACCCACTTCTTCGGAACTTGAGTTCGTTTTCGGATCCAGAAAAGTGGAATCTATTTGCACATAAAAAAAAACCTTGAAAAAAAATTGTTGAACTTTAAGAAAAATTCAGGTTGTGCGATTTTGTGAAACAACACCCTGTATTTTTAAAATCGATAGTGGTTTGGTTACAAAGAACTAAATACGCAGTTCACAATTTTCGCTCCATTGTGTGTTTCGTTGGTTCTATTTTCACTATGTTTTTTTTTTTAATTCGGTAAGTTGTGTACGGCATGCCTGACAGCGATCTAAATTTACTGGCGGTGATCGTTACGTTATCGTAACTTTACGCCAACAAAATTCTGTATTGCAGACGGTAAGATTCAACCGCTTTCACGCCGTAATCATAATTTCATTGTAACGTTAAGATTTATCGGCCAATGGCAATCACAATGACAGTGGTGCAGGTAAGATTTTTTTGAGGAGGAGGGGGGGGGGGGCACTTGGAATTTAAACAGTGTTCCCAAGAACTCATTTCAGGGGTATAAAGGTTAAGTCCCCCGGAGCCGCGTAAAACAAATCCTTCTCAGCAGTTCTAATGCTACTAAAACGTAATTGTTTTTCAATTGAAAAAAAAAATGCCTTAATTTGTCTGCTGATATCAAACATTACTCTTAATTTGCGGTTTTGAAGTTTTGTTTTAATATTTACAAGTACAAAAAAAAAATCCTGTTATATTATTATTAAATTGGAAAAAAAATCTCCTTATTTGCCCTTGAACTAAACTAAAGTGTCCGCGGCCTATCTTGAGTTCGCCGCAGAACGAACACAGATAATCGATAGAACGTTTTTGGCAGCAGAATGCCTTGTTGATATCCAAGATGGCTACAAACTCAATGGCGGCCGTCGATTAAAGCCGCCCCCTCCAGGAAGACGAAGCCGCTCATAAAATACTTCCAAGACTCAAGATACGCCGCGCACAGAATAATTCTAATGGCGTTTAAAATTTCATCGCTCACCGAATTCGCGAATATTCAAGGCCTTCCCGGGCGGATGACATTCTAGTATAAAAAATCTTTTTCGAGGGAGGGGGGAGGGATTTGGAGACGCTGTTTGCAGTAAATTGTTCGTGCAGCTCAGCTCCCGTTCACAATTACATCGTAATTACGTGTGCGTCGGCGTCGCATTTTGTGTACGTGCGTGTGTCGTCATTTCTACGTGCGGATTAAAGGTCTATTATGTATTTACTTGGAGCTGCCGTCGTAAGTTTCGGGTTTGCTGCGGCTGCCTCAGTAAGGAGAATTCCGCTATCGACCTGCAGTTGAAGCGCAAAGAGGAATTGGGAGTCATTTTCTTCCTCGGCGTTTATCCGGAAAACTTCAACGTAGATATAGCTCTCCACCCCCTACCACACAAACACACATCTAACGCTAATCAAATTTCTTGGAAACAAACAAGCTTGTCTCGTTTGGGGTTCACGGAATTTTGTACCGTATATATTGGTTCAATTTCGCGAATATCCTTGTGGACGGGTGTATGTCGTCCACGTACGCCATTACCGAGGCAAGCTGACAATCATGCCGGTAACGCCGGCGGCGACAATACGCATCGGTGTCTCAAATCTAGTTTCGCAGTCCATTTAATCCTATTCCATTCACATTGGTATACAAGGTTAGCCGTCATTCTCCCGTGCTAAAGCGAAAATGTTGAGGCGTCACATTTCCATCGTATTTTAATGCTTTTAAAACCAAATTTCTTATATGCGCAAAAATGTATTTGTATTTTTATTATTAAAGTCGAGCTGTCAGGTTAAATGGCCCAAAATCGAGCTGTCATATTAGAATCTGACTTGAATACTATCACACTAGCACATGGTTCAAAGGGGTTTAGCGAGTGTTAACCGCTTCCGGTCATCTGCCCGACGAAGCCCTAAGGCCCTGATGGTTAGATATATAAACAATGTAAGGAAACTACCATAAAAATCTCTTCTAATATGAGGGGATGTTTATGTTTATGAGCCTATTAAGTCCTTACACCATTCGCTCACTCTAAAACTAAACTGTACTTAAAAACCAATAACCAACAAGCAACCAATGGGGATTCGATGACTGTAAACGGAATGATTGTTGGCAATAAACGGAAAACGTTACCTTTAGTGGATAAAACAATGCTTCAGTTAAAAGCAACTGTTAATATTAAATCGCTGTTTACAGGTTCCGTCGTTGTGGACGATTAAAATTAACGGATAAGTAAAACTCTGTTAAATATTAAAAACGTTGTTTACTTTCTTCCTCTCCCAGAAACAAAAAATGACAAAGCCGGCGGGTCCGGTAGAATTATTCATGTGTAAGTGTAAGGAGTCCGGGTCAGGGGATGTGCTGATTGAGTGAGCGAACGAAAATCAGCGTTCGTTACCCAGTGTGCTCAAAAATACACAGATGGGATTCATGCCTTCCTCGACAAACACATGAGAGAGGAAACCGTCCCAGTGTTACAAACAGTGCATCAAACACCACCGCTTCGGCTAGTTTATTTGTATCCGCCGGACCACGTTGAACATTGGCACTTGATCTGGAATAACGAGTGTTTGTGTGGTTGTTCAATGTTCGGTGAACATTTACACAACGTTCTTTACAGACTCAACCATTTGCTCTATAAAGTTGGTCTTAGCCAGTTTTTTTTTTTTTTTAGATATGGTTGTACAGATTGTGCATTTCTAAATAAGACCGTAAAAGGTTTAGTAGTTACGGGGCTCTAAATAGCCCATTTTATTGTTTTAGGCTACAGTGTTTTCAAGAACGTTAGTAGGCAACGTGCAGATCAAACAGTACAAATAGTGTTCCAATATTTCTCAGGCCTTTTGAGGAAACGTTTTGAGGAGCCTTAAACATGATTGGTATTACAAATTGCGCAAAAATGGGATTGAAGAAACTTAAGCATGTGAAGAATGGATGTAGTGACCCAAACCGCGTCAATTTGGCTGATGTAACGGCTGATTGGGCAATGGCGAATGTGAAAATTATCAATGAGGTGACCCAAGACCAACATGAAGGTGTTTTTTCAACTGAAAATTAAAAGTTGTTAATTTTCATGTTTGGTGCGATGGTTTGTTTGTCCGGAATATTCTGGATTAGCGATAACTCGAGTAAAAAAGACGTCATGTAATACACAGAGTGAAATTGGTTATATTTCCTTGGTAACCAGAGCCACCTATTGGTGGATAAAAACAACAGAAGAGTGCAAGGAGGTCTGAGTCAGCGGTGTGCGCCGACTAAATTAATTCAGCAGTGACATAGCTATTTTTAAAGCGGGCTGGGACATGTTCAGTAAGGCTGTGGCAGTCCTTGAGTTGGTCAACATCCTTGAATGCCACTGGGCACTCAGATGAACTCTGGCAACACAAATCGATACGGTTCACGTAGGCCCCTCTCCAGTGGCATTTCGAAGGAAACCGTCGTAATGAAAAAATTTCAATACACCCCCGACAGGCCCACGGAGCATAGGACCCACGGGAGGCCAATGTGCCCCTGAAAGCTTAAAACAAATGGAAAATGGTGCAGCATAGACAGCAGCAGTTGACTATTCTGCCACATGGTAAAGTTACATAGTACAGCGCCGCAAGTTTGACTGATGAGAAGAGAATGAAACAATTCGGCATATTTCTCCATAGCAGGTAATCAACGTTATGGATTATTCATAATTCTAGCTTTGTTTACAGGAATGGCGCGTGTTTCACGGCCAAGTATGATCCCAACTTTTAATTTCGAAAATCCCAACAGTCATCGCAGGACTCTTGTTTGCAATCGAGAATCAGGATCTTAATCTTGGATGTCAGGAATCCAGACTGTAAACCTGGGGAAACCAGATTTTATTCTTGGGAATGCAGATTTCAAAATCAGGTGCCCAGGCATTTAAAAAAACCACCCTAATGAAGAATGGAAAAGAGCCACCAAAAAAGGCCCACAAACGACTCAATACCCAGCTTAAGTATGACCAAATCTACTTAATGCTACGTGGCAGACCAATTTCCTGAAGCCATTTTTCATTAATGCCGCTGCACAAGGACTGACGTCACTGGCGCAGTTCAATGCAGTGGTTCAGTGGTAGAATGCTCACCTGCCATGCGATTCCCAGCCGATGGGCCGAAAATGTAGAGAGGTTTGGGGGGGCAACCCTTACATGATTTAACTAAGGAGTGGGGGGTGACTTTATGTATAAGAGTTCAGTAATGAATAGACATATTTGGTTGGGTTCAGTTATTTATATTGGTAAATGTAAGATTTTATGCATTAGCTCTGCCTGCCACATCTTAAGCCAAATAAACTACAACTTATGAGAAGAATGGTGATATACTGAATTATGAGGCCGTGATGACTAAAGTTGGGAGGACTGGGACAATTGGAGAGGGAAAATATAATAATTTCTAATCAATCTGCCAAAAGCTACTTGCATTGATGAACAATTAGGATGGAATGGTGACGTGGAAATTATATACATTGTTCACTGTTCAGGTTATCTAACACTATAACAATAGGTTAGTAAGGCAATGCATGAGCGTTACAATAAGTTCGATCTCACGAAGCATGAGACTGCAATACAGCCAGTAAACACAAGGGCAACTTAGGAGCAGGGCACACCGAGATACCCACCCAGTCTCAGCTCAAGGTAATCAAGGAGCTGGGCCATCAGTCCCAGCATCAGATCGTCCAATATTGACGTAAGGAAGCGTGAGGCTGGGTGAGTCACTACAGAGCTCCCAACAAGGGGTGCATCAGAGATGCAATACGCGTTCACGTCCAAAGGATTTTGCGAATATCTCGCAGTGTTTGTGTTCTGCCAAGTAGCATTCAGTGGAGTGACCCTACATTAGCCATGTATTCAACTGTCCCCGACTATAGCTTTGTTTAGTTACACTGCTAAAGGACAAGTTAGTATACAATAGAAAACTTGCACTTACGTCAAGAAAGGCCCATTCAACAGTTAGTCCGCTATCATCTTTGCCAACCCAGACATCACAATTCACGTCCCGGATTTCATACTGCCAAAATAAAGAAGTTACTTATAAATACGAAACATGCCTACCTTCCCAAGATACTTCAAACAGTACAGAAATAAACGAAACATCCCAACCTTCCCAAGATACTTCAAACAATACAGAAATAAACGAAACATGCCTACCTTCCCAAGATACTTCAAACAGTACAGAAATAAACGAAACATGCCTACCTTCCCAAGATACTTCAAACAATACAGAAACGAAACATGCCTACCTTCCCAAGATACTTCAAACAGTGCAGAAATAAACGAAACATGCCAACCTTTCCAAAATACTTACAGAAATAAACGAAACATGCCTACCTTTCCAAGATACTTTAAACAGTACAGAAATAAACGAAACATGCCTACCTTTCCAAGATACTTCAAACAGTACAGAAAAAACGAAACATGCCTACCTTTCCAAGATACTTCAAACAGTACAGAAAAAACGAAACATGCCAACCTTTCCAAGATACTTCAAACAGTACAGAAAAAACGAAACATGCCAACCTTTCCAAAATACTTACAGAAATAAACGAA
>JAHWFP010227050.1:0-17041 GCA_023313725.1 Lithobius niger
CAGGCCTGACGAAGACAGCAGAAAATAATACTGAATTTAAAGCTGTCGAAAATTTTCAAAAATACGGTAATTGCATTTTTCGAGTTCAGATTGCGCATAATAGTATGGGGAATTTAAATGAAAATTTAAATTCTGAAGTGAATGCTCAAGGTCGTGTAAAGCGTTTTGGTGTTTACAAATGTGAAATTTGAATTGATTTTGAACAATTTATCTCCCTCCTTCAAAGATGCTGTCACTCTATTCAATATCACAAAATCTCAGAAAGTATGTCCCTACATTTGGCTAGTAGACCATCAGTTTGCCAATTTCTTTTTTTTTATTCGTCACTTATCAAACAAACTGTGTGTAGTGTTGTGATTCAATTTATCATTTCTTTATTGCCAAAACATCTTAACCTGGTAATTTTAGCATTACATTCCTCGAATGTGATGTTCCCCTGGAGGTTTCTTCCGGTTTGTAGACGCCTGCTTGCATATCCCACCGCGCATGCGCGGCGCGGTCCTCCCTTATAAAAGCGACAGCGCGCACGCTATCGGCATTCATTTTCCTCCAGAGGTGTCTTCACACCACCTCGCTCCCCGGTTCCCCGACTGTCGTTTGGAAAATTGGATTCTTCCCGAAGATGGACGACGCAGAAGCCCGCCCTTCGTCCGGCCATCCTTCCCGCCCGCGTCGACCGCTGCGCGCCCGGCTTAGTACGGGACGTGCATGTCGGCAACGGCGTCACCGATGACTCCTCGCTGCAAGACGGACAACGCACACTGCTTGCTCGCTTCGATCTTGGCTGTCGTTGGGCATCTGCCCTCGACCTCACCGCGACTTCCTGCACGACACCCGCCGATGACATGCCTGCTGTCGCATAGCCTGACTCTCCACTTCTGCCGTTCCAGCGCCCGCCGCTCCTCGCCCCACTGGATCTGCCGTCGCTTCGACAAGACGTTCAAGTCGCCAGGGACTCCTACCAGTCCGCCAAGCGCAACCTCCGCCGGGCGGCTCTCGCCCACTCTCCGGAACGACACTCGCCGCTCGACCTGTCGTCCATGTCCTCACGGATTGACCTCAGCGTCAGCCGCAGTGTCGCACGAGAAATCGTACACAACATTGTCCGTCACCTGCAGACCAACCTGATGCCGCCTCCCGCCTGCACGCCATCGGTACGAAGGGCCTGCACTCAAGACTGGATCGCATCCACCTCTAGCTGTGAAGAGCACAGGCGTGCCACCTCCCCCCCCCCCCCACCTCGGCCTCGGTACCCAAGCGCAAGCCGGACGACACTCTGTCGTCGCTCCACCCGCTGTCGCCGCCCCTACTGCCGAGAAACGCATCAGGTTCCCCAACGACACCTGCCGCCCCACGGCAGGGAAGAGAATTCATTTCCCGGACGACACAGCCGACGACACGCCTCTGTCGCTCGGGAGCGGGCGACGCATCACTGTCGGCCCACCGCACGCCTTGACGGAGCTCAAGCCCTTTCGGCCGCTTTCAGTTGCCATTGTTCCGGCAGCAATTGTATTTACAACAGAGTTTTGACTACAAGATGTCATCACAAGTAAGTTTTCAACAACTGGGTCAAGACTCAAGACCTTGGTCGAGTGAAGAGCCACACTGTTGCTGTCCACTACAACTCGTCTCACTCGTGGTCTACATCTCTTGCCGCTTGTCTCGTTCGTGGCTGACCCCACGTCTCGAGTGAAAATCAAGTCAACACTTGCTGCCCACTACTGCTCGTCTGACTCGTGGCTAAATGCCACGGTTTGAGTGAACAACCAAGACGGATGCCGTCTACACCTCTTGCTGCTTGTCTCGACCGTGGTTGACCCCACGTCTCGAGTGGAAATCGAGTCACCTGCTGCAGTCCACTGCTCATCTCACTCGTGGCTAAAACCCACGTTTTGAGTGAAGAACAAGACGGTAGCCGTTTGCACCCCTTGCTGCTTGTCTCGAGCGAAAATCAAAACAACAGTTGCTGTCCACTGCTGCTCATCTCATTCGTGGCTAAAACCCACGTTTTGAGTGAAGAACAAGACGGAAGCCGTTTGCATCTCCTGCTACTTGTCTCGACCGTGGTTGACCCCACGTCTCGAGCGAAAATCAAGACATCAGTTGCTGTCCACTGCTGCTCATCTCACTCGTGGTTAGAAATTACCCACGTTTTGAGCGAACCAAGACGGAAGCTGTTTGCATTTCTTGCTACTTGTCTCGACCGTGGTTGACCCCACGTCTCGAGTGGACACCAAGACATCAGTGGCTGTCTACTGCTGCTCATATCACTCGTGGTCAGAAATTACCCACGTTTTGAACGACCCAAGACGGAAGCCGCTTGCATCTCTTGCTGCTTGTCTCGACCGTGGCTGACCCCACGTCTCGAGCGAAAATCAAGACAACAGTTGCTGTCTAGTGCTGCTCGTGTCATTCGTGGCTAGAACCCACGCTTTGAGTGAATCAAGACCGTTGCAGCTCTTGCTGCTTGTCTCGTCCGTGGTTGACCCCTCACGTCTCGAGTGAAAATCAAGACAACAGTGAAACCAAGACAACAGTGGCTGTCTACTGCTGCTCGTCTCACTCGTGGTTAGAAATTACCCACATTTTGAGCGAACCAAGACGGAAGCCGTTTGCATCTCTTTGGCTCAAGCCGCCGTCATGGCTGCTGTCTGCTTCTCCTTCCTTGGATTCCTCGTCCCGTCTGCGGGCCCGCTCAAATAACCGTCCTCTAACGGCTTGGATTACCTTCGTCCCACTACGCGACACGGCCTGTCGCCCTGGACTGACAAAGACGACACTCCTGGAGTCGTCTGGGTCACCCTCGATTACTGACGCTCACCATAATGTGGAAGAAGAACCTCCATCCTGGATCAAGTTCACCGGCCGACACGACAGCGCTTTGTTGCCTCCTGTCGTTGCGAGGCATTGATGATGTCGCCTGACGTATCCCGGAATCGTCCCTCTTCGAACTGCGTCCTTACTTTGCCCGCCGGCGCGACAGCGCCTTGTTGCCTCCTGTCATTGCAAGACATTAATGATATCACCCGTCGTCTTCCGGAATCGTCCCTCTTCAAACGGCGTCCTTACTTCGCCCGCCGGCACGACAGCGCCTTGTTACCTCCTGTCGTTGCGAGGCATTGTTGATGTCGCCCGTCGTCTCCCGGAATCGTCCCTCTTCGAACGGCGTACTTACTTCACCCGCCGGCACGACAGCCCCTTGTTGCCTCCTGTCGTTGCGAGGCATTGATGATGTCGCCTATCGTCTCCCGGAATAGTCCCTCTTCAAACGGCGTCCTTACTTCGCCCGCCGGCACGACAGCGCCTTGTTGCCTCCTGTCGTTGCAAGGCATTGATGATGTCACCCGTCGTCTCCCGGAATCGTCTCTCTTCAAACGGCGTCCTTACTTCCGGCACGACAGCGCCTTGTTGCCTCCTGTCATTGCGAGGTATTGATGATGTTGCCCGTCGTCTCCCGGAATCATCCCTCTTCGAACGGCGTCCTTACTTCACCCGCCGGCACGACAGCGCCTTGTTGCCTCCTGTTGTTGCGAGGCACTGACGATGTCGCCCCTCGTCTCCCGAAATCGTCGGCATCCTTACTTCGTCCCCGTCGACACGACACGCCTCGGTGTCCTCTGTCGCCGTGATGGATTAAAGTCGTCGTGGCTCCCTCCCCGACGTCCCCGGGGCCGTTCCACTCTTGTACGGCGTCCTTACTTCTTCCCAGCCGGCGCGACAGCACCTTGTTGCTTCCTGCCATGGCAGCGGTTTGTAGTCGTCGTGGCTCCCTTCCCGTTGTCTCCCGGGATCGTCCCACTCATGAAGGCATCCTTAATACGTCCCAGCCGGCACGACAGCGCCTTGTTGCCTCCTGTCGTTGCGGTGGATTGAAGTCGTCGTGGCTCCCTTCCCGTCGTCTCCCGGGATCATCCCACTCATGAACGGCATCCTGATTGCGTCCCAGCCAGCACGTCAGCGCCTAGTTGCCTCCTGTCGTCACGATGGTTTGCAGTCGTCGCTCCCAGGATCGTCCCTCTCTCGAACGGCAGCCTCACTGCGTCCCAGCCGGCACGACAGCGCCCTGTTGCCTCCTGTCGTCGCAGTGGGTTGGAGTCGCCGTGGCTCCCTTCCTGTTGTCCCCCGGGGATCACCTCACTCTTGAACGGCACCCTTACCTCTGCCCGACCGGCACGACACGCCTAGTTGCCTCTCTTCGTCGCACGAATTTGAAGTCGTCACGGCTCCCTTCCCGTCAGCTCCCAGGACCTTTCCACACTTCAACGCCATCCTTCCTTCGGCCTACCGACTCGGCGCGCCTAGCTGACGGCACCCTCACCACAGCTCTGCCGTCACGACATACTTTGTTGTCCCCTGTCGTCACGCCGGATTGAAGTCATCGTGTTCCGAGTCACCTGTCGTCACCGGGATTGTGGTCATCGTGACTCCCTTCCTGTCGTCGCAGCAGCCTACGACAAACAAGATTTGAGTAACAGCATGAGGATAGCAGCGTACAAAGTAGAGCTATCTACACATCTTGGGCCCACCACAATGCCACGCCAATCGAAGAAATCATAGTGACAGCATCGTGGCGCCACCAATCCACCTTCACGTCCCACTACCTAAGGGACATGACGAAGGACGAATCCGGACTACACCAACTGGGACCGATCGTCACAGCCAGAACGGTAGTCAAACCCTCTTAAGCACTCAGAACGAAGCAGAAGCAAGACCCATCCACCTAGAAGCAAGACCCTCAAACAACGGCCCCTTTAAGGCCACCAAATCCCACAAAAGAGACCAAATTCCTGTTAGCTCAAACGATTCTGAATAAAGTGCGAATTTTTCTCTTGCAGTTAAAGAATTCATGGGGGAAAGCCTGCTTGCATCCCGGGGCGCTCGTACAGACGGTGCCCGCCACCAATTTTGACGAGATCAACTGGTAATGCTAAAATTACCAGGTTAAGATGTTTTGGCAATAAAGAAAGAATATTTTGCCGGCCCCCAGCCTGGCCGGCTAAAAATGGTTTCTTTTTGCCTAAAACATACTTAACCTTAACTCCCGCCCTGCCTCCCCTCTCGAGTCACCGCCTGACAAATTGAGAGTAAAATGAATGCCGATAGCGTGCGCGCTGTCGCTTTTATAAGGGAGGACCGCGCCGCGCATGCGCGGTGTGATATGTAAGCAGGCGTCTACAAACCGGAAGAGACCTCCCGGGGAACATCACATTCGAGGAATGTAATGCTAAAATTACCAGGTTAAGTATGTTTTAGGCAAAAAGAAACCATTTTTAGCCGGCCAGCCTGGGGGCCGGCAAAATGTTCTTTTTTGCTTTATTTATAACCTGCTTCTTTTATCTCATAATTTTTAACTCGGATGCCACAAACTTCTACTAAGCATTAACTTTACATAGTGGATCTTGCAGCCGCATGAGTTGGTTTAGCCACCAAACAACCATCGATCATTGGTCACCTGTCACCAAGGAAGGGGCGACTCATTAAGATCATTAAGGGGTGCCCCCCTCCCAACCCTGTCCCCCTTAAATAACTTTTCCACTTCCGGTTCCATTAGGAATACTGTAGGGCAAGGGTCCCAATTTGAGATATGTGCGGGCAGTCAATTCATGGTGAATGCAGAAAACAGCATGTAAATCGGTCAACAATAGCACGAGCTGTGACTGAAACACATTAGTGCAAATGTTGGCTTCAGTGCACAAAATAATACCCTGAGCAGTTGTGTGAATTGGATTATTGCATGTAATAATTACAATAAGGAATCGTAAACATAACGATAGTGATGAAGTGTGCGGCTAGCAAATGTTTGTACACATGTTAGCAGCACATGTAGCCACTGGCATTCAATCTAATGGAACCGGAAGTTGAATATTTATGTAAGGGGAGCTGGATGAGGGGCAAGCCTGCTTGATCTCAATACTTATTCCCCTAAGCATCCACAGAAAGGACTTCTTTCTTGCTCACTGATCTCGGGAAGGGAGGCACCAGTCAGTAGTTGACGAATACAGTATGTTTCTATGGCAGACAGCACATTTGTTGAAATATCTGTTCGAACCTCGACAGGCGGTTCAATATTGAACACTAGTTTGTTACATGTGCTACAAACACCTCCACAAACATGTGCTAGCATAACCGTATGTTTGCTATTCCCTAATCCACTTTATTACATGCAATAAACCAATCCACACAACTGCTCTGGGTATTATTTATGAACTCAACCAACATTTGCACTAATGTGTTTTGGTCATGGCTCATGCTATTGTTGACCGATTTACATGCTGTTTCCTGCATTCACAATGAAGTGACTGCCCGCACATCTCTCAAATTGTGACCATTGTCCTAATCCTAAAGGAACCGGAAGTGGAAAATTTATTTAAGGAGGGCAGGGTCAGGGGGCACCCCTTAATGATCTTAATATGTATCCCCGTCTTGGTGACCAATGATTGATGGTTGCTTGGTGGCTAAACCAACTCGTGCAGCTGCAAAATCCACTGGGTCGATACTTTTGACTCACCCTGTATATGTATAAGCATTTCAGACTCTTTTGTTTGAAAACTCTATTACGAAATATCACCTCTTCTCCTTACGATATGTAAGTGCCGACGTGCTTGACAACGATTTCAGAATGGATTATTTTGAATTAAAATCTTACAAAATGCCTGTAATAGAACTACAGTTGAGCGGGGCTGTTTGTCTTGATGGCTTCCCCCCCCCCCCCCATTTTATCTATGAGTGTGCAAGTCTGTAGGTTTATGTGCCATTTCCTAATGATTATACTGTACTGTACAGGGATGAGAATTTTTATAGAGTATTAGCAGAAATCAGACTTTCTTTGTGCTGGAAAAAGTGCAATACCTATCAATTTTTGAATTGTTGCCTCAACGATGCTGCCTAGCCTTGAGATTTCTGCGGCCGATGGCCACCTCAGATACCCAACTGCGCATTCACGATTCTTCCTTTAAGAGTGGAAGCTGCCCGAGCTTATCATCTTTTTGTCTCAAGCTGCCGTGCATGTCGGCTGCTTGTCTGCCTGAAGCCTTCCCCTTTCGGCCAAGGTCCTCTCTCCGCAGGAAACAAAGTCATCGAGCTCCCTCCCATTGTCTCCCGGCATCGTCCCATACTTGAACCGAAGAATTCTTCTGTACCTCTCATTGAGTTTGCCTTTTGACCGCCTCCAATCGGTCTCCCGTTGATGCCTCGGCTTCCGGCCAATATATCGCTCTGTCCCCACCGACTACCCGACACGTTAAACATTTGCACAATTTTTCGTCCAAGCTCTTTCTTGGCCGACATCTCCTTGTCGTCCAAGCCTGATCACCGATGACAACTTCTTGTCGTCCGCAAATACCTGTCGGCACTGTGTCGTCCCACCACGGGCCTCCTTTTTAGTCCGAAGTAAGCCTTCGTCCACCTTGCCGCTGTCGCCGTCGCTTACGACCATCAACCACATGGCGATCTCGCTGTCGTCCCACCAAGCATGGTTTTCGTCAAGCATCGAGACCCTGTCGTCCAGTCACATGGTCATCCTTTTCTTCTGTTCCCGTCGTCCCACCAAGACCTTTATGATCCCAACGCCTGTACTCAGCGGTCTTCAGGTCCCATGGGGCTTACGTCAAGCGCCGCCTTCCTCGAGACTCTGTTGTCCTGTCACACGTGTCGTCTCCGCACCAGCTGCAGACCACAGCTTCCTCCACTTCTCCCCGAACGCGCCGCCGATCCCGCATCGACAACCGTCCTTGCTCATTATCACAGCTTTCGTCCACATCCCAGTCGCCCCTGACCTCGTCGTCCCCTCACACGAGACACCCTGCCCGCAAGTGAAATATCGACGACGGCCGCCCGTTTCATACGGTCGTAACTGTTTCCGTCCAAGCCGACACCTCCCACACGGCTGAATTTTTTCACCGGTAGCCTATCGCTTCGGTTCTTCCAACTACCGTTCCACGTGACTTTTCATGCCGGCCCACGTCTATGCCATGCTGAAAACACCGGTTCCCGTTTCCTGGATGCTCCAAGCTTTGTCATCTCTCCATGACGACTATTTCCAGCTTCACAAAATACCGGCAACCGGCATTTACAGTGGTTTGAAATCGACATAACTTCTTGTTGAAAACACACAACCACCAGGCAGAAACACACACACAAAGTTCCTTTGAATTTTCGGTGAATTCCACCCCGTTCACCTTCTTCAGAAAAAAATGTCAACACAAAAACGTCCGAAAACTACATGTCAAAGTTCGCGAATTCCAGATTTCAAAAACACGCGCGTGGAGGGATGCATCACTGATCTTCACTTGCCATCTGGATACCCCACTTTGCGTCAAGCTTGGCAGCCAGCGTAGGTGCCACCAATCTGTCAATGCTTTCGAATGTCGGTCCCGTGATGTTCATTAATGGATGTTTAACTGTTGTAAATCGCCTAATCGCCAAAAACTCAAGGGCCCTCAAATGTGCATCGTTGTGAGTGTTGGAATTCATCAGAATGGAAACCTTGTCCCAGGCAATGGGGTGTTGTGTTCTCAGATGGTGTTGAGCAATTCCATTCCGACGATCTCCCTTAATGGTAGCAGTTTCGTGCTCTTTGATGCGTTGAAGGAGGGTTCTTCTGGTTTCTCCGATGTAGATGGAATCACATTCTTGGCAAGGAACACGGTACACTAATCCTCTCTGGTTGGCAAGGTGATTAGGCGTCTTCAAGTATTCGGGGGAAATACTTGCCGTCTCAACAACAGTGACAGGAGGGGGGTGGGGGGAAGCTCGCCACAAGATGGTCGTCACTCTTCAATTTACTTCGAGTATGGTAGCGGTGGACAGGGGGAGTGGGGGCCGGAGGAATCGGAGGAGAAAGGGTTGGTGGAGGGGGCGGAGGGAGGGAGCTTGCAAAGCTACAGTGTTGCAACTCTTTCTCTTCTGCAGCAGCTTCTTCAGGTTAGCTGGGTTCCGGAAAAAACATCTAATGCCCTGCTTCCTCAAGGTCCTGTGAGTACTTTTGCTAACTCCTGGCACAAAAGTCAAGACTTCTGTCGGGCCTTCACCATCTTTCATGCAATTCTCCCTCTCATTTCTGACTTTCGCAAGATGCCATGCTCCCTTCATCTTTCTGTTCACCATCCCCGCTGGGTACCTTAGCTGAAGAAACCTCTCTTTGGTGTTTGTCAAATGGTGCCTTGCAGTGTCACGATTGGAGGAATGTTCAACCATTCTGCACATTTCGTTGGCGACCAAAGCATGGAGCAGGGATTTTGGGTGGCACGAATTATGGGTGGCCTCTCCCCGTGTGACAAGGTTTCCTGAACGGTACAAATTCAATGGAATTCCTAGTTCTGGAAAGAAGAACATCAAGGAAGGGGAGTTTCTGTTCGTGCTCGTCTTCTTGAGTAAACTGAACTGCAGCATTCCACGAGTTCAACTTCTCCAGCATAGCAGGAAGGTCACAAGCCAACACCACAGCCAAAACATCGTCAACAAATCTCTCCCACAAACTCATCTCGGGGAAACTGATCATGGCGAACTCATCTACAAATTGCATGACAATTTCCGAAAGCACCGGGGAACAGGAGTACCTCATAGGTGTTCCAGAAACCTGCCAATACGCCAAGTCTTTGAACTTCACATAAATCGTGGAAAGAACAGCTTTCAACAATTCCCTGTCAACCTGGTATTCATGATCATCAATCCCTAGTCTGTTCGCCGATTTATCAAACATTTGCAGAAGCAACGAGTGCGGGAGGCTAGGGAAAAGTCCTTTCACATCAAATGAGACCAACCTGTGTTGAGGAGAAATTTCCAATTGTTTGATGTCATTAAGGAGACCATTGGTGTTCTTAATTCCACTTTTTCCCCACACGTATCTCTTAAGCCTCACTGCCAGTTTTTCCCCACACGTATCTCTTAAGCCTCACTGCCAGTTTCCAGTCAATCTTCTTAATCGGGGCTTTCTTAGCCGAAGTAATCAGCCTCAAGGGAAATCCCTCTTTGTGGGATTTAACTTGGGCGAAAATTACAGGAAGTTCAGAATCGTCAGATGGGCACAGTCAGATGGGCACAGTTGACATTTTTTCTGAAGAAGGTGAACGGGGTGGAATTCACCGAAAATTCAAAGGAACTTTGTGTGTGTGTTTCTGCCTGGTGGTTGTGTGTTTTCAACAAGAAGTTATTTCCAGCTTCATTCCCCGTCGTCACCGCTTCATCCCTCCGTGCCGTCTTACGATTCTTGTCGTTTGGCATTCCAGATTCAAAACCTTGCCGTCTCACCCTGTCGCCCATGAGTGCTGACGCCCCGCCATGCTGTTGCCGCACATCAAGCTTCGAACTTTTCACTCCAACCAAGGTTTCTGCCCAACATTGTCGTCCAAGCCCCTGCCTTCCGCTTCCCGCCCATGAAGCTGTGTGGAAGTCCTGCACTTCGCCGACTAACCCCGGCCACTCACATCCTTTGACCGGTTATGTTCTTTCGGCCATCCCTGTCTCGTCTTTAAACTCTGTTCCGCCCGGCTGGCCACATCCGACCACCTTCCCCAGGGTGATGAAAGACTCACCAGCCTCTCCGACCCACTCCACCATCTTGTGGCCGAAAGAGTATCCAGCCAAGCCTTTCCACACCAAGACTTCCAGGTCCCCCACCGGCGCACACATTGGTCGCGCCCATCATTCATTTCCTCTTCCACCACGCTCGCGTTTCCTGCCTCCGAGCGTCGTCACACCTTTGTGGCAAAATTTCTCACGCCTAGCTAGCGCATCTTACAGCCGGATGTTGGTTCCTTCCAGGAATCTTTTTTTTTTGCACGATCCTTTGCACCAAACTCTTCGAGGACGAAGTGGACGTTTATTTCGGCAGAACACCCAAAATCGACAATTCCGGATCCTGCCGTTGCCCTGGACTCAACAACCTCGCTCGTCTAGACCCCCACAAAAGGGTCTGCCAATATCATAGTCAGTGCGACTATTATTCAAGTCCCTGCCCGATATGCGTCACCATCCTTTTGGCAACATGGAGAATAATTGCTGCTACACATTAAGCCTCAGCATTAAGAAAACGTCAACGTCAACAACGCGCAAGGCTTCTCAATAAATCCAAGACGGATCACCACTCTCTCGTGTCCACTAACTCTTCACCACACTCATCGTCGCTGCTCAAAAAAGCAGTCTTTGTCTTCCACCTCCAATTCATCACCATTGCTAACTTCCGGTCTAAAGAAAACATTCACCACTCCACAACGATCTCGTTCGTGCACAAAGCCCCCTCCTCCTTCCTGCACTGTGACATCAATACCCATCACTCTAGGAAAAAAGCTCAACCCAGAGCTTAGTTAACAGCACCCCCACCTCTCAATCATGGTTGAATGACCTAGTTAAACACACTTCCGCCACTCCTTCGTCAGTTGACTTGGATGCCACAACTTCATCCCCCTTGGTGATTTCAAGTCAAGAGGATTCAACAATTCAAAATGACCCAACAAGTCAAGTTGAACGACCTCCAACGGATAACGAAAGCCCGTCATCTCCGATTGGTGGGGACGAAGCCACCGATCCTTTCATTCCTGTCACCTCTGTGGATCTAATCCCCGCGACTCGTCACTCTCCTTCCAAAGGCTCGGATCTTGACCTTCCTCCCAGCCCAACACCCACGGAAATCACCACCGAAACCCCATTCAACGTTCCAGACAACACATCTCCTCCGCTGGAAACTTCCACAGTCTCCATCAACCCTGAGGTTCCCTCTCTCTTTGGGTTGGACGTCGACAAACATACCGAAATCAACCACATCAGGTTATTCAACGTTCTAAAACACAAGCTTCGCCTCAACGAACGAGCAAAGAAACAATTTGTCTCCAACTATGAAAAGGCAAAGGTTGTCCTGGATGCACTCCAATCACAGTTAACTGGCCAAGAGGAATTGATTGTCTCGTTACAAGCCCAGAATTCAACACTTAATCTGAAAACGTAAAGCTACTCGAACATTCCGCACAACGTGAACTCGCAAAGGCTTTACAAGCGAAACGCACAGCCTCCATTCCACCTCACCAAGGTCTAAACCATGGGTTTTCGCCCACATCACCTCAATCCCCCCCCTCAATCCCCCCCCCCCCACATCACCTTCACCAAGTCACCAAAACCAAACTACAAAACACACTGCGGTTCCTCCATCCTCTTTTGGCTGACAAACCCTCTGATCCAAGAATTGCACCGCTAATTCTTCCTTCAAGGCCAGCCACAGCTCCATTAAAATCCGGTTTACTGGACAACGTAACCTCATCATCAAACGCAAACTTTGAACACTACGATCTCACCCTACACAACAACATCACCGACGTCTGGGACTCTATCACTGCTCCAGCTTCGGGTTACTCCATCCAAGCCTTATCTTTGTGGCAGTTTGACAATGCCAACACATTTGAACCTCTTCATCCTCACATGGCCCAGCTGTGCAACCATCAAACCCTGGACCTACCCTGTGACATCTGCTGACACAAGGTTAATGGCTACCATTTTGGCATCCGCAACAACGCCAAAAACTAATCAGCCACCATCCTGCCGGCACTTAACCCTTTATTCACCCTTGATTCGTTTAATTCACTTAGTTTTATCCAACTCCTAGCATTTCAACCTTCTCCTGGACCCCAAAGCTTACAGACCCTGCTGAACGAACAGGGAAAGTTGGCCGGTACTTCACATCAAATCCAAATTTATCCCCCCCCCCCTTTTTTTTAACGAACTGTACTTGAACTCTACCCACAAATCAAAATCTCCCTCTCTGACTTTCCGCCAGAAATTACTTCAAATCAAAAAAAAAGTGTGCAAAATGTGATCATTAATGGAATTCCCACCACTTTCCAACGTCAATGTAAAATGGTACCACCCCCACGTCACCTGGACCACCTCCCTTCCATCTCGGAGGAAACTGACTTTTACCTCTCCAACATCCGCCCAGACAAGATGTCCGTGGAAGACACCTCATCAAACCAGGACATCAGCCCCATGAACAGGTAAACACCTTAACCTCCTCCTTCAATTAGGTTTACCTTTCCACAATAGTTGAGTGAGGTCACCATGAAATCCCTGTAAATGAATCAACCTCCCACCAAATTTCATGTAACTTGACCACACCAACAGCCGCCAGCTTCAGAACCCCAGGGACTCATTCAAAAGGTACCCGTCACCAAATTTGACGAAGTCGGCCTGTCAATGCAAAAATTGACAGGTATTGCACTTTTTCCAGCACAAAGAAAGACCATTTTGCCGGCCCTCAGCCCGGCTGGCTAAAAATGGTTTCTTTTGAAGAAAAAGTACAATACCTTAGGGCCCACCCTGCCTCCCCTCTTGAGTCACCTTTTGACAAATCTTGAGACAAAGAGATGATAAGCTCGGGCAGCTTCCACTCTTAAAGGGAGAATCGCGCATGCGCGGTTGGGTATCTGAGGCGGCCATCGGCCGCAGAAATCTCAAGGCTAGGCAGCATCGTTTAGGCAACAATGCAAAAATTAACAGGTATTGTACTATTTCCGAAAAAAAAAAAACATTTTTAGCCGGCCAGCAAAATGGTCTTTTTAAGCCCCAAATTGTTGTTTAATTTACTCTTCATGCTGATACTTTCAGGCTTATTTCCTGAAAAACATCTTCATCCTTACGTATGCGCAATTTCTATTCATTTATTGAATCACTTCTCTGTTTTTTTTTGCAGGTTACCCGTATAGCTGATTACGAAAATGCTCAACATTTGTATCGCTTACTAGTAGATTTTATACACCATTTGTACTTCAAGTAAGTGCTTTATTCTGATGTGGAACAAATTGACTCTACGCCTGTAAAGGGTACTCCTGTGTTTATAAAACAGTGCAGTTTATGTAATCCGAATACTTATGGTTTGTGTTTAATCAGATTGTTACAATGTGCTTCTTCATGGTTGCATTTGATGAAAACAAAAATATGAAGGGTTTACAATACAATATGACTAGGCATTAGCAGAAACTTAAGCACACGTTTCTTTTTGCGATCTTATCCTGATCAATGTGATGTTATAAAAATAATTTTTCAGTGTGGAAAGTAGTGAATTGTCTTAAGGCTGTTAAAAAAAGAAATTTGCGTTTCACTGTACCTTTCTGAGGAATGATATGGCGTACGTAAAATTGGTCGTCCACTTTATGAAAACATTGACATCGTGAATTTTTTAAACAGTTGGACAGAATAATGATGATGATGATCACGGCGATGCTGTTTGTAATATCGAGGAAGCATGTTATTGACGCTAGTATGCTCTCTGGTGAGGGTTAACTGTGGTATCTTACTTAATGCTGTGCTATGTAACATAATCACATAGCATAACAAACCACCAGGGTAAAATGCACTATGTGGTGGGAAAGGACAAGTCAAGCTGCCAGATAGCGATATCTATCCTAACTTTGCATCTTCTCAAGCTTGGGGCGCATGCAACCTCCTAGGGAAGGGCAATCCAAGAGTCAATAACCTGATGATTATAAAAGGACCACATAACGGAGTGCGAGTGTATTGTTTGTGGAGTATGTTGGTCTGTCACAGAGATTAGAATAGAGTTTTTCCTTGCGAAGTTTATCAAGTTGATGAATTATGTAGTTAGGTTTGCAGGATATCACCATGTCGTCTCCGCTTTTCAAGGGTTTGCAGGTTCATAACCGTCAAGCGTTTCTGGTAAGGAAGGTTATGTAGGCCTGGGACAAGTTGCATGCCTTTGGTCATTTTAAATGATAGTGCAGTCTTTAAACAAGAATGGGCACCAAGCCGGGACACAATAGTTAAGGTGGACGAACGCGGTATAAAGTACTTTGTGGTGGCAATGTTGAGGTAGGTGTAAGGGTACTTAATTTGGCCGGGAGCACGGTTGACTTTTTTCAATGGAATGAGTTACGAGTTGTCTACTCTCCGCATACTGTATACAGTATACTTTTCACTTCTGGTACTATGCAGTACAAAGCTATTTAGTCAGTTAACCAAGCCAAGCTATGGTATTCCTGAATTGCTTTATGTCTCTTAGATAAATGGACATTTAACCCAAGAACATTCTGCAGAGGCTGATCATTCGCTGTCAGTGCTTTTGTCATCAGGCTGAACATTTGAGATCAGACGTGACTTCATGTTTATCAGCAAGTACGCGTATTCGTCTTTGTTTGTAGTTCTCCAGCAACCTGGCAGGGAGTATTTTATGACACCTACCCTTCCTTTGGTCAGTTGTACTTCTAGAGGAGAGGATAAGCTAATTGCTGAAACGGTCATTTGCCTTTAGAGTAACAGGAGAAAAAGAGCGATAATTGCTGCACTCCTTGCATTAATTGAGGCCGAGGTTACTGTAATTTTTTCGCGTTATCGGGGTTTTGTTTTTATAACCATTCTTTTAGTGGAACACATCTGGGGGAATGTTAGTAGCCAAGTGATTCCAGTGAAGAAATAAAGTGCTTCCACAGTAATTTAGTGCATAAACCAAATGGTTTATTTGCCTTAATCAGTTTTCTTATGTACTAAAGTTGCAATTTATGAGATGCTACGTTTTTCTTCAATAAAGATTTTTTTAAATAAAACTTGCAATTATGCTTTGTTATTGAAACTGCATTTCATTCTGTTGGAGGAATAAATAAAATAGCCAAAACAAGTGGTGTTAGATTTTGGCAAAGACTGGGTCTATAAGTGCTGAAATCCACGGCCTCTTGCCGTTTGGTGATTAAATTGGGCTTATTGGCAATCCTAAAGACCACAACGAAAACACTTCATTATCCTCGAAGAACACAAAAAGGTCCTATAGAAAAATGCAACCATCGTACCTTGATGTTCTCTAACTAGGCCTACGGTAAAAAATTTGTTGACGCTCAAAGGTCAAAAATACTCATCAGTATTTTGCGAATTTTCGATAGGTATTTTGTCCACACAGGTGTAAAATATGCTGCTTCTATCTTCTTCCGGCTTAAATAAACATGCTTCTTCAGTTATCTACATCGCTGTTGTGCTAGCTGATTGAGGAAAATTGAAAAACGCGGGGATCGTAGCCCTCAATGTGTGTGTTAGGCCGAGCTTGCTGTTGTGCGTCAGGCCGTATTTGTTCACTGTCATGGCAGTGCCACTGTCATTTTTATGCTCGTTCAGTCTCGTCAACAACTGTCTACAGGTCTTTCCGATGTAAGTGGCCTGGCACGTCTTACATGGGACTTTGTAAACCACTCCTTGCTGTGTGAATGGGTGGATGGTGGGGACTGGGTTGGTGAATGTTTTAGGGGGAGGGGGGTGGTGGTGGGGGGAGTTTTCACTTCGTGGTTGTTTTTGTTCCTTGTTCCGTATCTGGGTGTAGGTGTTGAGTGACTGGTGTGAACTTCCGGAGGAGGGGGAGGGTGGATCGGGCACATGAGGGGTCTCCAGTATTCTCTTGGGTCAGAGTTGTTGCTTCAAGTTTAGTGGAAAACGAAGGAAACACTCCATCCTTGTTTCACACACCTTATTCTCTCACTTCTTTCCGGCAGGTAGGTGATGACATCAAAAGGTCGATTTTTTGTTTCTTTGTGTGTTGTGTCTCGAAGTTTTCTTTCTCTCTGCGATCTCTTGCTCGTTTCCAAGCCCTCTTGCGTTCAACATTGAAAATTCTTGCTGGGTAGCCTAACTTCAAAAACTTCGTTTTTGCTTCATCATCATCAAGGTGTCTTTCAGCTGTGGTTGCGTCTGAGGAGTGTGCAACAATCCTGCACAACTCATTGGCCACAAGAGCTCGTAGCTGAAATCTGGGGTGGATTTATAGGGTGTCATTCTCCCAGTGTGTGCTGCTTTATGGTATGGAGCGTAATGGATACGTTTCTCTCCTCTTGTGAGAACCAAATCAAGGAAAGGAAGGCTTCTATCTACCTCGTCTTCCTCCGTAAACTTCAGTGCAGTTCTTCGAGGGTGGGAAAGCGTTTTTGTTGTGGTCTTTAAGATGCATTTTAAATACCATTGTGACTACCCTTTGCCGGTGTTTTCTATGTTGGCAATTAAAATATTTTTCTTAGCGATCAGTTCAGCCGGCCAGGGGGTGGGTTGGTGATAAACAAGGCTGAAC
>JAHWFP010227050.1:19971-37209 GCA_023313725.1 Lithobius niger
TCTCCTCTCCCCCCTCCCAAAAAAAAAAAATACCGCAGTTAAGGCAACACAAAGTTAAAACATTTGGTTTACAGACGCTTGCTTAAATTATCGTGTGTCAACATTTTTATTGGAGTCTGAATCCGCCCCTACAAAAATCATATTTTCACCAAATTTTGTCAGAATGATTTTCCAATTTACCATTTTAACTGGCTCGAAACGAGTTTTTCACTGGAGTAAATTGCAACACTCCAGCTCAAAAGATTAGTAAGTTATTTACCAAAAACTAAGAATACAAAACATTAACTACTAGGTAAACCTATTTGAAAAAAAATATTTTTTAAGCTGACTAGGTATTCAACCGTTGATCTTTACATGTCAAAGAATGAGTTTGCAAAATGGCCGTAAACCCAAATAAGTTTGTTTTTTGTGTGGCCTAAATAGCTTCTATTGTATTTACCGTAATTATTTCTTGAAAAAAATTAAATCTTAAATCATGTTCAGTCAAAAAATGATGGAACAATTTTGCTCAAAACAACAAATGTACTTTAGTTTACGAAGTCAGGGATACAATTTTTTTTTAAAACATCAGCATTTGGTATTGATCTTCCCAAATCTTAATTACAAGTTTTTTCAACTCCTAATTACAACCGTTTTCGAACATTGAAAAATGGTAATTAATGTTATTTGTAATCTTTACACGCACAGAGCTTAAATTAACTCTTCTTCCATGCAGTTGGGCAATTCAGTTTTTCTGACCAAATCTTATCACAATAATTGTGATAATTGGTAATTTTATCTGGAAGTCCAACTCAATTGAGCCAAATGTTTTTCCCTTTTAATTATTAATTATGTTTTTTACCCTAATTATTTTTGTGACATAAATTAATAATGAGCACACGTTTTAATTGTCTTCTCCCAATTTTGAGTTGGGTCTGTAGTTTTTTTACTTTGCTGGTTGGTAGCCTTCACTTTCCCATTGCTCAAAACATGGAGTCTTGGTTGACGGTGGAGGACAGGGATCTTTAGGCGGTGGCATCATTTGGTCATCAATGAAACAGAAGTAGTACTCCGGAAATGCCGGGTAGTGAGGAGGCTTTCTTGGTCTAAAATCCTCTGCTACATTCAGCTCCATCTTGAACGTGCCGCCAATGTTGAGTTCATCGTCTTCTTCAAAACACTGAATGCATGGGTCCACATATGGCACCTCTGCGTTTGCGTCTACAGGTGGGGGCACATAACAGCACTAAAATAGAACAAACAAATATTTAATTAGCCTGCATTTGGATACAGTTTGATTAAAGATGGTCAAAGTTAACCATAGGCAAACAGACATAACCAATGACAACGAAAATGTACATCGCTTATCAAACAAAGAAAACGGTTGGATACATGTCGCATACAAAATACAACATACACACTCACATGAAACAACGAAAATTTAAAACGCGTACAGACATACATCTGACATAACCAATGAATAAAACCATTCCTTGTTCCCTGGAATTGGCGTTCAAATTATAGTTCGTTGCGTTCGAGTGAACTCTAATCCGTTTTTATTCGTGTACCTTCACAGCTGTGAGTATGGGGATACGAGCTCTAATGCTTTTTTTTTTAAACGGCGAAGCCGTTTTTTGTTCAGTTAATTTGTTGGCTTTTTTCGCTTCCGTTTTATTGTAATTGCTAGTCTGGTCTGTCATGTGCTGGTATGTCCACTGTACACCCAATTTTGTTTGCGAAAAAACGAAACATTAGTAATGCGTGTTTATGCATTTTCAAATTTTAATATAACTGAATTTAAACTAAACTGAAAATTTCTTAATTTTTACTTACATAAAGCAAAATTACCTAAGGAGGGGTCTAGTGCAATACTTGCTGTTCACAATTAGCTATGTAGACGCTGCTATTGGGCTGCTATTAAGCTCATGTTCATTTTTTTCTTTTCTTTTTTCATGCTCTAAATATTGCACCGTCACATAATCTACATTTGTTTGCTCAGGCGTCAGGCTCACAAGGTGAACGAAAAGTAACCTTTTATATAGTTCAGCTGGTTTTTTAAAAATTATTATAACTCAAGTGCTTTTTTTTAGTAAATGTGCTTGGTTACGCAACTGACAAGAATGGCTAGGGAGTCGTGTGGAACTAGTTTATACATAAATGACGTTTTGAATGTCATCTAGTTGAAGTTGGGGTGTGGTTCTAAGAAAACTTAAAATCAAAAAGAATTTCCTTTAGAAAAGGAGTCCACTAGCTTAATTTTCTTAAGCGAGTTGGAATGTTTCACAATTTTTTTTCATTCAGCACATTACAGTTCCCCATTAATGAAAATCAGTTTAATTTTTTTTACAAGTTTTTTCTATTACTGCTTTGAAGGATTCTTTACTATCTGAGCACTTGCTTTTCTTAAGATTACCATAGCCATTCCCCAAATGAAAATCTTTCCCAGGTTTTATTTTGAGCCAAGACAACAAACTTTTCCTGCAGTGATGAATGCCAGTAGCGTCCCGTATGAAACTTAAAATTCTAGCTAAATCAGCAGTCCTAATACAAGTAAATACCACATAGCACTTTTTTTTTAGTGCTGGGGGCAGATAGTTGCTGAAGAACACCCCCAACAGTTCCCCTTGTCTTCCTAATACTGAATTTGAGACAAGTTTCATACCTTGGACCAAAATAAAAGCAACGATGCAGGAGAAATTGTGGTTGCACATTTTTGGTTGTTGTAATTATATTGCAATAATTATTACAACTATTTACAACTATTTACTCTACTACCTTCATAAGCACGGAACAAGGACATCAACGACAAACGGAAGCAACATCTAATTTGAAATGAAGGTAGTAGAGTACTGTTGTAAATAATTATTACGTGGAGTTACAGCTACCGAAAATTTGAATCTACAATTACTCCTTCTGTTATTGCGTTTATTTGGTCCAAGCGTATGAAACTTTGCTCAAATTCAGAACTAGGAACACACAGGGAACTGTTGGGCGTGTTCTTTAGCTACTTTCTTCCCCCAGCACTTAAAAAAAAAGTGTCGGTGTCTGCTGCTTAGGCTAGAATTTTGAGTTTCAAGTTTAAGCTCATCCTGTCTCCTGCATTATTGCTTTTACTTGGTCCCAGCTTATGAAAGTTTGTCCCAAATTTTGAAATAAATAAATAAAGTAAAGTGAGCTTTTCAGCATTCAAGATCCCTAGTTCTGGAGGCAGATAGTAAAGCCCCCCCCCCCCCCATGCTTTTCCTCTTGAGTGCTGGGGCAGGCAGTAGCACAAACCCTCCTCCTTAGTACTTGAGCAGATAGCAAGGAACACCCCCTTAGAATTCTCTCTCTTTAGTGCTAAGGGCAGACAGTAAAGAAACTCGAACAGTTCCCTGTCCCTCACTAGTGCAAGGGACAATTAAAAAAAAGTATCATCCCTTTCCTCCTATTCTCCAAAAGAAACAAAGCTATTTGTGAATACATACTACGTTCTTGGCAAGCTGATAGGTCTTGGATTGAGTAGCATCATAAATGGGCTCCTCTGGCGGTTGTTCACCTTCCTCGTCAGACATGTTGTTTGCTTTGCAACTTACAACACAAACTCAGATATCTGGTGGTCTCCGTAAAGAATCGTAGTAGAACTAACAGACTGACTGGTTGGACTCTTTTTTTAGTTAACATGTGACATGCATGGAAGTCAAAGAATTTTAAGCCTAAATAGCAGAATTTTGCATTGGACTAGTGATTTTAAAACAAGAATTTGTCAATACATTTTTTCCCTCAAATTTTGAGAAATTCTTGTGCTATTCCAAAAGGGTTTTATGCATCCATTGAATGGCCTGCAAACATATTAGTCAATTTAAATCATTCTCTGGCAAGACCAGCCAACGCAGATGTTCCCAGAAGCTGGGCTATCAATAAACTAAATTATTTTGTAACTAACATTAATTAACAATGTATTAGTGTTATTAGTAAAGAATTGCTTCCAAAAGTACAGCATTGTTTGAGCAGGATTTTATAATTGTTTATCACTTTTGGTTTTTTGAATTGTTGCCATTGTTGTTTTGTTTCACTGTTGGGCTCAGTGGAGTCTCTGCTAGTTAAGTAGGTTAGTTCTGCGCACATGATCTGTGGGATTTTTCAGCTAAATAAAGTCAAAGTCTCTGCTCATGCTGCTTGTATTTCTCCAGCTAAATTGTTGTTCTCTCGTTGTCTACTCTCCTCCTCCTTGGGGCTGATAGTCTCCTAGGTTAATGCTCCTTAATAAATCAAATCAAATCAATTTTGGATTATCATCACCTGTGATACAGTGGACGGAATTGCCCACATGTCCAGAATAGTTGCACCTCAGGGCTATTTAGGCAATTACATTTGAAGAATAGTGCATTTTTAAACACGTGTAGATATTGCAGCATTCTATACAATTTTAACGAATTCAAAATTTCTAACTTTAGACACCATTTCTCAAATGTGCAAACTAAAGGAGATTCACATACTTTTTTCTTATTTTTTTCCCCCCATGTGGTATGTTTTTGGTATAGCTAATGTTTGGTCTTTTAAAGAAAATTATTTTTTTTAAATATAACATTGTTTTCTGGTTTGTAAATGTGGCTTGATTTAGAAATTTTGAATTGTTTACTAACATTTTTAAAAAATCTGTGCGGTATGCAGTGGTTTTCAATTCTCTTTTTGTAGTTTGGTGAGTTTAAAATAAAAAAGAAAACATGATGAAGCTTAGCATGAATTGCACTTAACCACAAGGAAGGCAAAAATGTTCCTCAATATTTCACTGACCATCAGGTCAACTTCTTCGAGATGCAAAAATGTATTATAATAAAACCATAATGATGGGAGTGAAAAGGTGAAGACAGATGACGCTTTGGTCGTTGCTTGTTTTAACGTCTTCAGCAGTACGAATCTATCGTACCTCAGAAAAGAGTCTTATTCACAAATGGAGTAATGACGTTACATCCCCAAAACCCCAAAATATTCACAGACGGCACAATTAATAAGCGTAAAAATTATTAAGCGTTATATGATTACGATTGCATTCAAAGACTAACCCTTTTTGGAAATTTGGCGGCTTGTGTATACCAGTTTTGGTTTTGGGTTGATATCACAACTTTCGTAGGACGTAGGTCATACAGAACATCTACACATCTACCTTCATCTACACTGTCACTGGGGGAATGTTGATATATATATATATATATATATATATATATAATTTATATATATATATATGCAATTTTGTTATGGTAATATGATTAACAAAGCTACACAAGAGGAAGAGAGACTTCTATTGGGTAGTTACAAATTTCATGGGACTTTTTAAGGTTCTATCTACCTTCATCTATATCTTCATTTTCTACCTTCATCTATAAAAAAAAAGGTTGTTTGCTAGTAGGCAGTGAAACAGTGCGCCCTGTCCGGCGAAATGAAGCCGGTGCAAGTTTGTTTCCATTGTTGCTGATTTTATTTTAAGGAGCCGAACTCAAACCGGGTTATCTGCCCCACTACGTAGATATACAATGAGAGGGTCAAGTTAACTGGAGCAATCCTAGCGGAACACCCAGGATCTTTGACAAGCCACAATCGAAATGAGCATGAAACACCACAGGGCCCTTCTCATCCCGAATTGCATAGGGTAGCTGAGGCCAGGATCGAACCAATTTGTTTCCAAACTATACCAATTTATTTACAGTTTGTTTTCTATTTGTTTTCAACTCTTCGTGTAGTAAATGAAACCTATCTCTTAACGAGCCGCCGCTTTGCAACAATAACATATTCTGACAATTCAGTACTTAAACGATAAGCTATAACACTTATAATCTATAACTAATTTTTAATCAATCTATAACTTTCTATAATCTAACACTTGTAAGCTATGACATTATTAGTAAACAAAAACGAACTCGTTTGATGCTTAAGGTAAGGTTTAACTGATTCGAAATCAAAATAGCAAAGGAACACAAATAAACTTTCCTGTAAGGTTTCAGATACTGCAGTGTTGCTGTACTGTTTCGTCCACGTGAAACCTTACTGCTGTATTGAAATGTTTTTACCATTAGGCGCCAATTCAGGCCACATGCTTTTAGTGCAACCCCCATTTTAGAAAAAAAAACCCTCTTAGATTCTGTATGTGTGTGCAATAATATAGATTTGGCAACTTTCCTTAGCGGGCTGTTCCCTGTGGGAATTAACAAGGACACCGTAGGATTAGCTGATTAGCTAGTAGTTATCCAGCAACACAAATCAACGTTATTGGGAGCACTTTTTCTCCATAAAGGACAAATTTCCACAATTTAATGTTGTGGTTTCCTTCATTACTGGACCCTATGCAACTGATCCCAATGATTTACAAAGATCTCTCTACTGCATCGGGAATTTTCAATGAATGGATGGATATACGACTTCCAAGCTTGAATAGGCCAGAATAGTGCCACTTAGTAACAGTTTGTGGAAATTATTGTTTGTATAAATTGTACGTCAAAGTACGTTTAATTGTTTTGTACATAATTTTATTGCTAAGTTCACATTGCATTTAATTATCATGAAACTATTTTTTTGGGGTAAAAAAATTAAGTAAATATACTCAGCGGCAACCTCAATTTATATTTTTTATTTACTGCTTCAGATGCTTAGGCTTGTTTTTCATCAGAATTGTTTAAAAAAAAACACAGGAAGTTATTGTCATACCGCATGCAAAATGATTAACCCTAAGTAGGAAAAATAAATGCTTAATTGATAAATAATTTAAGTTAATGGTATCTGCATTCATTCATAACATTTGTGGAATAAGACAGCTGATTATTCAATATTTGGTCTTTTCAGACACTTGCTGGTTAACCCAAAAGATAGAAGAATTGTGATAGTGGAATCTGTTCTCTGTCCAACATTGTTTCGAGAGACTTTGGCCAGAGTTTTGTTCCAACATTTTGAGGTAAGGAAAAAAGGTTTCGTGGAAGCATTATGAAAACTAAGACCACGGACCAGCTGTCACGATTCTGAAGTCTGAACCCTGGTGGTCCTAAAAGAACTAGATTTATTTTATTATTTTTAAGGAATTGTAAAAAAAAAAAAAAAAGATTACTTCTTCAAAGATTAGTTAACAGTTATGGCACTATTTCATGTACAAAGAAAGCGCCACACAAAAAAAATCAACATCATCATGTAGCACCACTTCTTGACTCATGTGGACCTTCCTCGTGTCACCTCCCTGATATTCAAAGTTTGGTCGTCTGAGGCCTGGTGCATCTTGCTGGTTGGCATGATGCCACGTAATAAGTTTCGTTACCAAAGGAGTAACAACTACTATAGTTACATGTACACCTTTGGGTATAAAAAATGATCGCACTGTAGCGAGGTTCAAGTAGCCCGACAACAATGCAAACTTTTCATTATTGTAAATAAGAACGAACGTAATTGAAGGCGGAAGGAATTCTCCATTGTTGATGCCAAACAGTGGCATTGTTGAATGGCGTTGTTTAAAGCCCCACTATAAAGAAAACGATCATTTTTTATGCCCAAAGGTGTACCTTCCTCTAGTGTTTGCAAGTATATGTTGCGAACAGTTTACTGTCTTACAGGTATTCACCAAAATTGTACAAATTTTCAAAAGCCCAAAGTCAAAAAAACAAAAAGGCAAAAGCCAAAAAGCAAATTCAAAAGATAAAATGCAAATGTATTGAACCAAAAATGAAAAAAAGCAAAAATCAAGTATAAATGTGCAAAAACTCTGCCATTTTCGTTGTGTGACTGACGCGTATGTAACGAATGTTTCTTTCGCTCTTCTGACAACTTGAAATAGCTCACTGATTCCCAACAACTTAAAATGGTCAGATGGAGCTACTAGCCATAATGTGAAAAAGAAGAGAGCTCGTGTGTCAAGCATGCAACAAAAGTGATGCCGTTATCATCCATTTTAAAATTTTGTTTTGCCCTTGATAAAAGCATTCTTTTCAAAAATGTTGTCCAGTGGACATATTGCAAAAAGGAATAACAAAGATCAAACAGTTGGGTTTCGACAGACTTACGAGTGAATGCATCCCGGTTTCTGACGAGTTCGCATCTCAGAAGTCAAAACAAAATGTTGCGTGACATAAGAATTTAAGTTCCTATGTTTCTCGAGAACAACTTGGTTTATTCATGTCAGACATCTAACTTATGCAGCATGTAGTTCCAGCGAGGAGGCGGCACAAACCTGCACCCGAAGTCCTTTTCTTCTCCGACGCATCCCTTGAAGGATGGGGTGTTCACCACAGCTATCTCACCTATTCCGGACACTGGTTAAGCGCCCCTTCCGTACACATCAACGATCTCGAACTCCGAGCAGTGTATCTCGAACTCAACACTCATCCAGAACCGCCTCAACGGCAAGGTGGTTCAAGTCCACATAGACAACACGACGGCAGTAGCCTACCTGCTAAACGGGGGAGGCACGCACTCCCTCTCGCTGCACATCTCCCTCTGCATTAACCAGTCGATTACCCTGTTGCCTCTTTACATTCCCGGCAACCGCAATGTAATCGCGGACTCTCTCTCACTACACCGTCCGCCTGCGGGGGAATGGTCCGCCTGCGGGGGAATGGTTAATAAAAACAGAGTAACCATTCCTGTAATGGGAGAAAATGGCTCCATAACTTGTTTCGCATCATGAGACCACTTTTAGACTTCTTTTAATGCACCTTAGTCGGTTACGGGATTCAAACTGGCGGCCATTAGTCTGGTAGAGGTCACTCTTGACTAAATAGACTGTGCTTGCTCAAGTTGCATGGTTTTACCGAGGAATTCAATTGTACCCAGGAACTCGGCATTTTTTTTTAACTTCTGCTTGGTGGCACATCTAAAAACGGTCTGCTGATGCAAAAGAGCTGAAATGTCGATGTTTACAAAACAGATTTTGAATGTTTGTTTCCCCTGAGCCTGCAATAAATTTGGGCTTTACACAAATGTATGTGAAGAGTGTGAACTTGAAAATATTTCAGGGGATCCTCTATTTCATGGAATACTGTCCAGTAAATAAGGCCACACAAAGTTGAACAGACATGTGTGGGTGCCTAAGTAATTGCGGGGAAAAAAAGTTGTATCGAAATCTTGATCCAACCGCTAAAATTCATATTTTCGCCAAAGTTTGACCGATTTTGATATCCCACTACTTCTTCTTTAATTCAGATTACACACAAATTCTAATTTCAGAGTCTCGAGACTCCATATTCGTTGCTATCTTACTGCGCGTCTGTCTTCATTGGGCGCAACACTTGCTAACAAATATGTTTGTGTTTACACACCATCTTTCTTGATCGTTTGAATCCGGCAGTTTTTGGTATTTATTAGGCCTACTAGCCGCTTTCTATTTGTTCTTGAGCTGGTCCTTTAGTTGTTGTTGCACTATGTATTGTATCGTAGGATTGGATGGAGGTTGTAGATTCGTAAGTCGAGCATTCTCCTTTTTGAATGCTCGATTTCTGAATCCAGAGACGTGCACAAGCCCCCGAGAGGGCAGGGGCAGACTTACTTTTTTCTGGGGACCTTTTTTTTTTTTCTTGGTGTTTTAACCTCTTTTTACCCTCTTTTGTGGGATTTTAACCATTTCTGCACCTCTTTGCACCACTCGTAACAGATATTGTCTTTTTTTGCATTATTTAGGCTCTTTTACAACCATAAAAAGGGCACTTTTTTCAGAAAAAAAGGGGCACTTTCCCATGAGGGCAGGGCTCGAGCCCCCCCTCCCCCTGTGTGCACGTCCCTGTCTGAATCTATAGCCTCCATCCAACCCTGTGTACAAATATATAGACCTAATGTAACAACTACTCACGGACCAGCTGGAAAGCAAGTGGAAAGCAGCAAGTAGGCTGCTTGAAAACAATTGCTGCTTGAAAACAATTTCGTCATCAAGTGTTATGCACAATGAAGACAGACGAGCACTAAGATAACAACGATCAAGGTCTGTCAAAAATTTGCGATACTGCTGAGAGTGTCGCAGCGTTGAAATTTGAATTTGTGCGTAATCCGAAATTAACGAATGTTTTCTGAACTTCAAAGTAAAAACCCACATTTGTTCCTCTGTATTCCAATATACTATTTTAAACGGTTTGTAACAAGCTTTTCAGTGTTGTAAATCTGAACCCTCTAGATCAAACCTCTAATTATTTGGCAAAAACAAAAAAAGCATTAAACACTCGATGACATAAGGACACATGAGGAAAATATTCTTTTTTTTTCCAGTTTGACCACATACAAACTATAAGTTTTAAGTTTTACATGTAAAGAAAAATGGTCAGTTAAATAAAATTAAATTCCTGGTTGCCTGAGGATTGTTCTTAAATTCACTACCTCGCCCATGACCCAAACAATTTTTCTATATTTTTTTGGCTTGACCTAAAGTGTTTAGTGAGTTGACGAATGCTTTGAGAGTGCAGTCCAAATGACAACTTTTTGCGATTTTAATTTTGTATTGTCTGAAGTTTTAAAACAAATTTGAAGTTTAAAGCTAAGCAGGGGATCAGCAATTTACTAATTGTTGCACAGTTTGTGTCGGTCATATTTGACCGATAAAAAGATACCGTGCATATATATAATATTCCGGTTTGCCTAGGTAAAAGTTGTCCTTTGCTGTTAATTGTCTGTGATACATCCAAAATTGCCACGATTATAACGAAACGAAAACTGTCTAATGACAGATACTTGAAAGGTGCACCTGATGATTGAAAGGCACAGTTTTTTCTGCTGTGGAAATGTATGTAGAACATATCACATTTCTTCAATGCATAATACTGCTGATATACTTCTGGTTACTGTAATCCCCTTCTTTTGTATTTTTTTTAGGTGTCGTCATTAGTTTTTGTTCCAACTCATTTGATGACCCTTTTCACTCTTGGGATTTCATCGGCTCTAATTGTGGACGTAGGTTATGAAGAAACTCAAGTCTTCCCCATCTATGAAGGTGTTCTCATGTTGAATTCTGGAGAAACTGTTCCTCTGGCCGGCAAAGCCATACACCGGTTAGTGATTGTTCCGATCATCTACATTTGAACCTTGATTGTCCGAACAAACTGTGTTTGTTAATAGGCTGATACAGATTTACATTGTAAAACCAACTAGTACTTTTTTATTGGGTCAGTTTTGGTCTTTGCGGAGTTTGCTTTAAACTGTAAGAATATTTTGATTTCCTGTCTAAAAATCTACAATTTATTTTTTATTTTTCAAAGAATCTCTTTATAAATGTGGGATGCCAGCTTGTTGCTAAAATAACTAAATAATGGTACTACTGTATTTATTCATGCTGATGTCACCCCCATATTTTATTTCAGATCCATTAAGACTTTGTTGATGGATAGCTGTACTTTACACGGCCCCGAAGAGAAACCATTAACAAGCAGCATGTACAGTGAGTATTGACTTTGCGTAAACTGATGAATTGTTTTGTTAAGACTTAAAGGCCGGTTGCCACCAAATTAGCATTGCATCGTCTAGACCTATCGAGTGCTCTTTATACCCCTCAGCCGCCGCCGTTAGCCGCCGCGCCACATTTTTCTGAGTCAGCCGAACAGCCGCCGAACATTTTTCAGCGGCCGCCTGGCCTAGCCACCGAAAAAAATACGGCTAGAGCCGCAAATTTTGAAGTTTTAATGCATCAAAATGAAACGAAACAGTCATGAATTTAGTTGTTACTTGTCTCTAACGGAAGCTGCTCTCGACTGCCTTATTTTTTATAGTTTTTAAAACCATATTCGCTTGTGTGCAATGCGTACATGTATTTGTATGCATGGTTACTTTCGGTTTCGTTTTTAGTGTTCGAGTAATAATAGTCCGGACACATCCCTGTGGAAACATTACTTTAAAAAAATTGGTGGTGATGTGGCTCTGATTTTTAATTTGAGGGTTCTGTGAAAATTTTTTCTTTTTTCATTTGTGATGCATCTATAGAGATCCATTAGGCCTATGTCCCCCCCTTCCTTCCTCCAATCCATTTCGTTGTTTTCTTATATGCTGTTAGTTTCGTCGTTGACATCTTTGCTTCATTTCGATCGATTTAGCCGAAAATTAGCCATCAGCCATCCAAATTTATTGTTAGCCGGTGGTGGCCGTAAAATTTGTGGCTGGCCACAATTTAGCCGAAATTTGTGTTAAGCCGGCTGAAAATGGCAAAATAATCTGGCTGAGGGGTATAGTGCTCTCTTGCAAGAAGCAAAGGAATGCACAGAGAAAACTTTTAAACACAACAAACAAGCCACGTGACTCCTTAATTATTGAGTAAAAATTTGGTACGCCCTCATGCACCTGGAAACAAGCTATAAAGATTAACGATATAGTGTCACTAGATGGGGCCACTGAAAAATATAAAGAAATTCCCCTGGCGCCGTCTAGCGACACTAATATCGTTAAGCTTTATAGCTTGCTTCCACGTGCACGAGGTCTTACCAAATATTTACTCAATAATTAAGGAGTCACGTGGCTTGTTTGTTGCGTTTAAAAATTTTGCTTTGTGCATTCCTTTGCTTCCTGCGTGAGAGAACTTGATAGGCCTATATGCTGCAATGCTAATTTGGTGGCAACCGGCCTTTAACCGGATAATAGGGTAATTTTGTAGATAGGTAGTTGATTCTATTCGTGGCTGAATGAGTGGGTGGTAGAGCTCAGCCTAGTATCCTGAAGAAGTTGATCTGGTCCGCAACTGGAAAGGGGGCCCTGGAAAATTACCTGCCGATTATGTCGGCCAATATAAAGTAGTGTGAGAAACTGCCAGCCTTGATTAGCAGCTAGGGGATGTATTCGGACGTAGTCATGACATTTCTCAACTCCCTCCAATGTGTGAAAGTTTCCTTGATTGAATGCCGGGATTTCCCTCCCATCACTGCACTTTTTTCATCTTCGAAAATGTCTTGTCAAGTTCAGATTTGAGCTACTTCATCTATACGAAAATTTGCTTAGTCTAAGGAAAGTTAATTCAAATAAAAAATGTTAGCACCTGGCTAATCAATATAACTAAGATTGTAATATTTGTTTGCTTGTGTGTCACCACATTTTCGAGAATCCCACTCCTAATTCTATTGAAATCGCAGTGGGAATCTCGATAATCTTAACTCTTTCGTTTGTTTGTGTGTCTCTTGGACGGAATTGTCTGTATTAAGTAATGATTCGAACTCTCTGTTCAACGGAGATACAGTACTGATGACGTCATTTATTTTTCCAGTCACAATATTTTCATGCAAACGGGATGTAGGGCTCTGTGTCTCTTAATCCTGGACTTAACTAAATCTAATAAAAGCTTGGGCGAATGCTGAATAGAAATCACAGTATTTTCAGGTAAATGGGAAATAGAGCCGAAATAAAACTTCGAGCTTTCAATTCATACGTCACAGTATTTACGTTCAAACAGGAAATCACAACAATGCTCTGTAAAACCGGCCATATACGGGGGTTGGGCGGCTGCCCTAGTTGTAACTAATTGTTCAAATTTCTGGGTCTGCATTAATGACAAAAACGTAAATTTGGCAGAATACTGTTAATATGTGCGCATGTGCCTAGTAGGAATTATGACCTCACAAAGTAGATATGTGGTGTTGGTAATTGCAAGACCCTTCCTAACATTGCATGTCCTTGACAAATTACATTGGATAGGAGAAAGGAGTTGGCTTGTTGCCTTATTCCTTCGTGTGTACAAAATTGATGAAATATGCGACGACGTATTCATGCAGTGTGTTTGTCAGTATTACCTCATAACATAACAACATAACTAGGATTATAATTGTTACATTACTAGAGCTGAAAGTGTTAATGGTTCAATTCAAAGCTAAAGCGTAGTCTCCAGCCAATCTGGTAGCTACGATCCCGTGTCTGTGCCAAAGATAGAGATCAAGTCAAGTTAAAAGTTGTAATGTTATAGGTTATAGGTTGTGAATGTGATACCTCGAATGTCCATCATTAATCGCAGCACTAGAGTGCAATCGACAACAACAGTTAACTGGAAAACCAGAATCGAGTATCCCTGGGTTACAGAATCTAGGTAGATTATGACAATGTGTTGAACAATAAGACACACTAAACTATAAACTTCCTGTAAACGCTGCTGGCATTTCATTAGCACATTTGGATCTACATTAATAAAAACGGGTTGCAGCTGAGTGTTGTAAAACGGCCACCCGACCCAGAACGGACACCCGTCCGTAACAATGCTGTGTTGATTGTCAACAACACTTCTCAGCGCGCAGCAAATAAGCGCGCAGCGAATAAACACTATCCGATTATTGTAAACGGAATGATGGTTAAAAACATGGCATCGATACTCGTGTCATAGGTTTACCCGTGTCATTGCTTCCAATGGCTGAACACAAAAGTGGACCACTATGGCGACACTGACGCACTTTATGACAGAAAACAACATCTTAGCTCATTCTTACAAAATGATGAGTGAAATGGAACAAGTGGCTAAACACAAAGGCAAACCTATTCCTTCTTTGACATTGTCATTCGTGACGACGTCAAATACAGACCCAAGGCGCTATAATGCCCCAAAAGCTAACGAAGTTGCTTTCGTTTTTCAAAATGAAGATGGGGAACCAACATTTGAAAGAGATATCCACGTTTACAATATAATTTCAAACCAGGTACAGCAAATTTCAATACTGCATCCCAAATGTGATCCAATGACATACCCACTGCAATGATGCCTGCCATCCCTACTTGCAAAGTATCAACTCCAATTATAAGATATCTCACTGGCATATTACAGCCATATTTTAGCTACGAGAAATTCGTTTAACAAGTTTTTAGCAGCGGGAAAGTTAACGCAACAATTCATTGTGGATGCTTATATGAAAGTAGAGGCAAACAGATTGAATTATATAAAACTGAACCAACAAACATTACGTGCAGAACAGTATTTGGGATTAATGGACTACTTAAACACACATTTTCAATAACCATTAACAAATCATAAGGTCAGACTTTGGACAAAGTAGGGATTTACTTGCCAGAACCCGTTTTTTCACATGGACAGTTATATGTTGCTTTCTCACGTGTCACCTCCGAATCAAGCGTTCACGTCCAGATCTTGAACACTGACAACCAAGGCGAAATCAGTGTTCACACAAAACGTCGTCTACAAAGACATTATGTAATGAGGCACATTTGAGGTAACCAATATTCACTAATCCCTATAGAGACTACGCAATGACAATCAGTAAGACTTTAGATTCATGTACTGTGACCGTACCCGTGCATAGCACGGGCTTAACGTAGTTAAAACATAAGTTCTGGTAACAGAGGGTGGTAAGCATCTGTGTCAGATTAAAAGAAAATTGCCTGCAAATAATGATTTTGTTGTTTTTAACCTGAAGACGACACGATAATTCATTCTGTTCTTTTTTATGTGAAAAACTATCAGCCTTTTTTTTTCTTCGATTTCAGTACTTGCATTTCATCACTTTTAATTACGGCTCGTCTGATATACTAACTTTCTCCGATGCTATTTGATACTTTATTCTCTGATACCGATGTCCATACTTCAGTTCAGTTAACCTAATAAATTTAATGGGTAATGTTTTTACCATATTCAGTATTTAGTTGCTTACTACATACAGCCCTTTATGCGTACTAGCTTTGGAAGTTAAATTTAAAAAATGAAATAAAAAATTCTGAGTATCAAGCTCTTGGAGCAAGCTTGTGGTAAAATAACATGTGTTTTCGAGAACCTGTTTTTGATTTTTGTCAAATAACTTGAGATCGACTAAAGCTGTCGATTTGAAATTGGCACCGTTGGAAAGGTCTCAATAAACAGTTCAAGTTCTAGTTCAGTGCTCTTGTCCATTTACTTCCTCAATAACTAACGGTTTGTCATTTCAGACTCTTTAGACGACAAAACTTTGGAAGATATTAAAGGTAACTTTACTGTTTCTTTTGAGTTTCTCCAGATCTGTGCACTCAAGATGCTGCTTTGTTGTACTTGTATACATTTTGTTCAGTTCTGTGGTAAAATGAGAAAGTAAGAAGCTTTGCAATATTTGCGTGTGTTCAATAAATGTAGCATAACAGTGTGCTATGCAGGGAAGCCATTAGTTAGTAAAGAAGACAAGCGCCTTTAATGGTTACACAGGTTGTTTTGTGTGTTAAACGAGAGATGTTGCAACTTTTCTGTCAACTGGTAAAAAAATTTCAAAACGCTCGCCATTGTTGCATCACTTCAAGTGCTTATGCGACGGAAGGCCTCGTCGCTCTTTCTTTTCCTGCACCAACTGAACTGCCAAACAACAAGAACCGTAGGGAATGACAGGGACTCAAATTGCACAAGCAACAGAAGTGATGCAACAGCCACAAGTGATTGAATTTTTAGCCCGCAGTTTGAAAGCATAGTTGTTTTGAAAATTGTAACAATCCCTTGTTTCTAGTCGTCGGTAGAAAATTTCTACTACCTGTAAATTTAATTGCATTCAGTTCCTGAGTGCGCTTTAGTTGCTTGAGGTTTTTTCGCTCTCCAGATACAACCAGTGCGCAACCCCACTGCGCATGCGTCAATGCGCAGCCCTCCTATAAAACGTGACCGGCGCGACGGATGGTCATCACTTTCCTCAAGCTCTCGTCGAAGACGGATCGCCTCTCCAGCTGCATCAGCCCACCGAAAGTGCCCGACGTTCGCCGAAAGTCCCCAAGCCGCAGGTCGCCAAACACATCCAAGCAAGGAAGACCTCCCCCGACCTTCACCGCAAGTTGAAGGGAAGAGGGACTTCACCATCAAGCTGGCCTTCGCCGAATGCCCTTTCGCCGAACGGACAAGCTTTCGCGGAACGTAGCAAGCCTTCGCCGAACGCTCCACCTTCGCCGAACGCAAGCAAGCCTTCGCCGAACGTAACAGGCCTTCGCCGAACGGACAAGCTTTCGCCGAACGTAGCAAGCCTGCGCCGAATGCAAGCAAGCCTTCGCCGAACGTAACAAGCCTTCGCCGAACGCTCAACTTTCGCCGAACACAAGCAAGCCTTCGCCGAACGTGAGCACGCCTTCGCCGAGCACACAACTTTCGCCGAGCGCATCAAGCCCTTCGCCGAACGCAACAAGCCTTCGCCGAACGTGCAAACTTCACTGAACTTTCGCCGAACATAATGGACCCTCCTGTTCGACCTTGTTCATCGCCTCCAGCTAGCCCTGTCCCTGTCGACCCCAGCATCGTTGTTTTACCATCACCCACACAACCATCAACGTCTGCTGCTCCACTCGTCTCTACTGCTTCACCCGTTCCATGTGGCCAACGTCTACAATCATCATTGTCTTCTTCCCCTGAAC
>JAHWFP010227051.1:0-28475 GCA_023313725.1 Lithobius niger
TGGACGACTCCTAGCGTTTCTGTCACTAAACAGAAGCAAGCTGACGGAGTGAGCGCTGCTACTATCTCAGCGGGCCTTGGTTTCAAGGGTCCCTGGGTCTCACAGGGGTTCGTCACAAAAACCGCACAGCGCAAGCAATCCCACCAAAAAAAAAAAAAAAAAAACATAACATAACACAAAAAAAAAAGGGTGCAAGCAAATTGGACGGCCAAACATCGCACTGTTCTCTACTAATAAGCATTTTTCACGTTCTGTACGTTCAATTTGCTTTCGGCTGGGTTTGTAACAATCGGCACACTGTAATTATCCATTTGACACTAACACTACCCACTTACAGCCTTTGAGGGGTCGAATGTAACATTTAACACGTCACAAATAGGGCCGGTTTCACATTACCAGTTAATATCAATTAGCTCTCACCCACAAAGATCTCTAGACAGACTGTTTCGCCCTTGTTTGGGCTCGTCAGTAGAGAATACTTTGCGGATGAGAGCTACGCTACGCTTGCTAGGCCCGGGTGTCAGCCATTCAGTAGAATGGAGCCCCAAACAAGCAGACGATTCTACTATTTCGCTTGCTGAAACCGTATTCGTTTCGCCGTTGTCATTTGCCCTAGCAAGCGTAGCCTAGCTCTCATCCACAAAGTATTCTCTACTGACGAGCCCAAACAAGGGCGAAACAGTCTGTCTAGAGATCTTTGTGGGTGAGAGCTAATTGATATTAAATGATCAATTGGTAAAAATTGTACTAGGCCCGGGTGTCAACCATTCAGTAGAATGGAGCCCCAAACAAGCAGACGATTCTGCTATTTCGCTTGCTGAAACCGTATTCGTTTCGCCGTTGACATTACCAGTATTTGATGTGACACGATAAAACCCGTTATTCGCCTAAACAACCACCGATAATTTGTGGAGTTTACGGCCGATTGCTAAAATGTTTTACTTTTTCGGAAACTAGAAACCTTCCGCTAACCTGTCGGTGTCTCATTTACTAAATTGACGCAATAATTTACAACTGCGAGGCGAAAGCACACAACAATGACGTCAAAAAACGATGCCATCCCGCTCGGCACCGTTCGCCATTTACAATCCCAAATTCCTTGTTGCATCGTCTCCGCCGTTCGATCGTCCTGGGCTGCTATTGGCTGCATCAAAGCTAAATTACATTAAATAAAAATATTTATTATTTGTCACATATTTTTATTTACGTCTATTGTGCTTTTATTATACAATATAATTTTTCATGATGTTATACGGTTTTTATGGTTGCATGTTTTCTTTGGAATTGCGAATAGAGCTAACCTACTGTTTACATTTTTGCTATTCCTGGCAGAAGCCAACATCAGCCCAGGAAGATCGCGCGGCGGTCTCCGCTGTTGTAAATGGCGTACGGTACCGAGCAGGATGACATCGCTGGGTCTTAGTCACAAATTCTCCTCCCCAACCCTATACATTCTTGGTAGCAGTAATATATTTGAAAACAATGAGTTTGTGAAAATTAACACTCAACTTGCGTTCACATGACAGCGTAGCCTATGCAATTCTTTGACAAAATCGAGAAGTGTTATTCATCCAACCTTCAACTATCTGGAATTTTACCTGCATCACAGTTTTCCGGATTCGCCAGAGTTTATAGGTTTCAGCCTCGTCATCCATGCTTCAGCAGTTTTTTTTTTTTTATCCGAACTTTTGGTTTTATGGAAGAAGAAACAACGAAACCAACGTCTTCGGCAATACGTGAAGTAGACGTCAACGAAATTGATGACCAGTCTAAATCGCAAAAATGAATTATTATTAATTATCAGAACATCGCTGCGAAGAATTTAAGTGAACAGCTATCTGTATGATAGTTTAATTCATGGATTAACAAATATCTTATGCGTATACTCACAGTATTTACTCAGTTTACAAGGATAAATATAACAACCATGCGTTTTCCCGTTCACACAACCACCATTTTGGATACGAGAATGCGCAATAACTTCGTTCGAAAACCTACCGCGGTTAACCAGTTTTCATCTAAGGGTCACTCGGTATTATTAATGAAAAGTATCACTTGAGAAAAGTATTAATCGGTAAATAAAAACATCCAAAATTCTGTACTTATAATACTTATTTTGTGATAAACAGCTTAAAATTAAATTTGTTTTACTTTTTAGGCAATAATTTCTTGACCTCTGCGGGCCTACAGTAGACACCGTACAGATTACTGAACGCACAAACTGAAACCGAAGGCAGATGCCGACAGTGCGCCATACTTTCTAAAACTCAATACTTTAAAAATGAAATATATCATTTAAAGTAACACTTCGAAAAATTTCGAATAATTAGTAATAAACACGTCTACGTGTTTATTTTTATATTAAATCATCCCTGCATTGATTAAACTTAAATTAACTTTCTGTAAAAGAGGACGCTCCAGTTGTTTTGATGGGCGTGGGCATGTGACGCGTTGGATCAATTCAAGGTTAAAACGTCGACCACTTCTCGCTTTCGCCAGTTGAAATCTGATGGTATTTCTTGGTATAGGTGAGTCGTAGATAGTCGAATACAGCAAATACTGAGACGCACAGTGTAGAGAAGTAAGTATGTTTGATACGGTATGAACGTTTGTTTTGTTTGAGTCACTTTTTATTTGGTATTTTTGGGGGTGCTTGGGGCTTGGATGAATAACTAACGCTAGTGGTGGAGTTCTCAAAATAGATTAAACAGACATTGCGTATATTTACGGGGAGTGTTGCGCCAGCTCGGCTACGTGATGGAATATGCTTAGCCTAGATAACAATTAACATACACGTGATGGCTAGACCAGCGAGTTGTGATTGTTTTTGTTGTGACCCGTTTTTACTGCCAAGGGGATGATAATTTGGCTTAAATTGATTTTGATTGTTAAGAAATTTTGGTTAAAGTTTTGTATTTTATTATTTTCCATTGTGCGTTTACATGATGGCTGCATGGCCCCACTCCCACCTCTTTTTTCTTGGTTTCTGAACTAATTAAATAAACGTGAAAGGTAGGCAAATCCAGTGGGAGGCGATGAAAAGGCCGGTCTATATTAAACTAGTTCCAAAATAAATGCTAAAAATCGGAAAAAAAAAGTTGTACGAACCCAGGCATATGCTGTTTTGATGCTGCGGTTCTTGCTTCCCGGCTCTGAGCTTCTAGCTTCCAACCGTGAAGATTAAGCCGCAGCGTGGTTACAATGCAACACTGGTCGTTCTACAATTGCTTTGCTCCATTTTGTCGAATGCTCCCTAGTCCTTGTGTTGAAAGTTACAGCTGCACTGTTTTGCGACCTACAACACAATGATCAACAATGGTAAAATTTGATTTCTGAACAATGCACAAAAGTGGAGCCAACTATGCTCATCTTTGATGCTACGTTTGCATTTCTACTGTAATAAGCATTAGCATCTTTATTTAGAAGATTTGGGGGGGGGGGGGGGGGAGGATCTGTGTCAACAACCGACAAAAAAAATCTACATCAAAACTATATTTTCCAATAAGCTTTGTTACTATTATTTAAAAATAGGTTGTTGGCACCATAACATCATAATACCTTATATCCCATCATGTGTAAGTACAGTATAGGGGTAGCAATAAGTCTGGCCACTGGACCGGTTGGAAAAAGTCTGTACCAAGTGAGAAATAGTACTTTCTGGGAGCATGTGGAAAAATGGTGACTGCTACTGGATTAACATGCGACAGGGTTGTCGGTCACCAAAGCTCAAGACTTGTGAGTTTTACGAACAAGTTAAGTGATGAATATAGAATATTACAAAAATTCTCAGGAAATGCAGAGTTAACTGGAGCCCTATAAAACTCCTCACTTTGTGCTAGTGTTGGGCGGTACCCAAAACTGTTGACTGTGTCGATACCAGCCAAGGTACCGCGGTACTCTGTATTTTACTGTTCTTAAAATTTGGCAGTACTTCCTTTGGTACCTCCAACAGTATTTTCTTAAGTAACCTAATCAAACTAATTAAGGTTAGAAATGGAATCCTAATTTTATCTACGTAGCCCCTCCTCCCCGTCCAAAAAAAAAAATATATAAAAAAAATAATCAAGTACGGTACTGAACTTTGAACTCAATTTTATTTTCTGTTGGTTCTTAACGTTATACCCTGGTATTCGGTTTTCTCCAGTAATCACAACTGAGGTGGTGTCTGATATTATTGTGCTGTGGTGCCAACACCTGATTTTTAAATAATAACCACAAATTTGATTGATAAATTAAACTGCTTTCAGCCCTACAACACAAGGACTGAATGAAGTATTGTTATAATTTTAGCGCCCTTTTTCATATTAAAACAATACCAGTATTTTAACAATGCACCATATTTGGTACTGTTGCATTTTTGATACTGTGGTACACAGTGAGAACCCAGTTTACTGCCCAACACTACTTTGTGCAGAGCTTTGATGGTAGCCTAACAGCTGTAGAGCTGGAGTTATTCTGAGATTCTAGTTCCGACATCAACATTATTACAGTACAACCTATCACACAGTCGTCCTTGTTGGTCGTTTCCTGTATGTTTGACTGGAGCAAATCCATTTTCATTGTAAGTTTTGTAGCAGTTCCTGTATGGTTTTCCTCATAAGAACTTGTCGGTTCAGATACCACTGTGTAGTGTATGGTGTTATTCCTAACTCCCAACAGATTTTTATATGCAGTGTTAAATCTTGTTGAGGAAAAGAAATAAACGGTTTACCAGAATTCGTAGCTACAGATACTGGAAATACACCAGTAACACTAAGGGTTTCATATGGGTCTTTACAAAACCTGGAAAATGAAATTCGAAGCTGGAAAAGGGCTTGAAAAAGTGTAAAAAATGCTTCCAGTCCTGGAAATCAAAAGAAAGTTGATTGTATCAATTATGTCGAGAAATATGAAATGAAAGATTTTTATAACAGATTGTGTAGGCTAGCCTGCAAGAACGAAAAATAAAACGGCTCAACTTTTCGTTGTTTGATTAAAAATAAACCTGTTTAAACCAACTATAGCGCGTGATTTTGTTTTTTCTTATAGGCTACAGCTTGGCTACACCAGTGAATAATTACCCCTCCTTAAAAAGAATACGATCAAAAAATCCAAGTGATTTCTTTGCGCGGTTCCGCTACGCTTACGCAACCCGTAAATCCAGTTGCCACTTGCGTTTCTAGTTTTTGATCATCTGCGATGGCATGACGGGGCACACCTCTCATTTAACGACTTATTTAAAAACTTCTAGATTCATGCTCTGGAATGTAGCAAATGACATTACTTACGCACGGGGAAAATGCGCAATATTCCAAATAGGCAAGAACGATTTAACAATTCGTGGCGAATTTTCGATAGTCAATTAGCTGTGGATGGAAAAACCTAGCCGACTATCATCTTCAGGCACGTAATAAAAACTCCAACACTACCCTATCTACAGTCCATTAGATTTGGAATTGGTGTTAACTTGGCCTCCGATATTTACAAGGTAGGTGCGCGACGCTCGTGCACTGCCTCCGCTATTCCACTTTATCGTACGGTCCCTACCTTTCACAATGCTAAAAACGCACATCGATATATCCCATATCACCACACTTTACAGTGCAGGATATTCATATCGCCACACTTTAGTGTGGTGATATGGATTTTCATCACACTAAAGTGTGATATGGATGCCATGCACAGTAGTGTGGGTGATAAGACATTGCCAATACTTTCATAAGGTAGAATTCCTTAATAAAACCCATGCGAGAATTAATTTGATTTTTTTTTTTATGTCAACCAAAAGTATCCAAATAATGTTTGCTACAAAATAAAATCGTAGCCTACCTTCGTTCCTTGTTTTTAAAAAAAAATTGACGCCCTTGCTCTTTTATTACGCAACAAAATAAAAGCAAATTAATTCACGCATGGTTTTATAAAGCAGTTCTACATTTCGAAACACAGACAAGAAAATTAAATACTTATTACCCCCCCCCCCCCCGACAAAAAGGAGGCAGCTGCTGGCGACTCTAAATCAAAAAAAAATACGTGAACTTATTCGGCCTTTCGAAAACATCAAATGAAATAACATACGAACTATACATTAAATTTCATCCCTCAAAATTAAGCGTTACACTATTCCTCCCCCCACCCCGAAATACAAATTCACCCATAACATTCTAACTGCCTGCCCACACTTCAGCACATAACTGTTTACAGGAATACGTACGTTACCTCTGAATCCTTCACTGTCGTCCAAATCTAGGTATCAAAGACGTAGGATGATACTACTCCCATGAAATGTCGTCAGAAAATGACAAAACGCGAAGAACCAACTGTTCAGACAGCACATTATGCAAATTGAAGGATGACTCATTACGTGAATGACATGATTAAAAAAAAAATTTTAAAACACCACTTACGTGAACCTAAGGCGTTACGACATAATTTTTAAATGATGAAGTTTGTGTGATGTACGCCAAGATAAAAAAAAAAAAAAAACGTGTTTCTCCTATACGATTAATAAAAAACTCCCTCTAGACACATATCCTACCCCCGCTCACCCTCATCTCGCTCGAATGGTATCGGCCGCAAATCTGACTGCAGCAAAACAAAGTGACGACACAAAGTTTGCATAAACAACACACTTATTACCCCACCAATTTTGTTTTTCGTTTTTATAGTTACAGACCGTACGATAAATTAGTTATAGAACCCGTGGCAAACTGTATGGGATATATGAGCCGATTGGCGATATCCCTCACGTGGCCAATCTGCTCGAACTACGTCTCGATGACGTCTTGGCTTCGCCTCGAACGTTACCTCGACGTAGTTCGAGCGGATTGGCCACGTGAGGGATATTGCCCATCGGCTGATAAATCCCATACAGTTCGTCAGAGGTACTATAACTATTATTTATTCTCTTTTCCCCAGAGATTCGGTTCTGGAGAAGATACGTAGACTATGTGGCATCATCCATGAAAAAAAACCAGGTCGAGAATGTGGTGCGGGTGTTGAACTGCTGGAAGGAAGACATCAAATTTACCTCTTTGAGGTAGAGAAGGACGGAAAACTGCCTGTTTTGGACGTGGAACTTGCCCGAGAATAGGAGGATCTGTCACATACCGTCCTTACAGAAACCCCTGTCCTCTGGCAGAGGTGTCCCTTTTGATTCGGGTCACCCGGTGGGATAGTTGAAGGCCATTGCAGTAGGCAAGTTCACCAGAATTCTAAGACATTCTAGTTCGCAAGAATTGGCACGTCCTTTCCTTCAAGAAGCGAAAGGCAGGTTCATCCTCCTGGGCTAAACCCCCCCCCCCCCCCTCCAGTGACTCAACAGGTTGATGGAGCAGGCGTTGCAGAAAAATAAGAACAGAGGACATGATACGGAAGGAGAGGCTATACATAGACCTGGGGTAGGTCTTGCCTACCTTCAGGGAGTAGCAGACAAGATCCAGAAAATACTCAAGAGATAACTGCTTTTGCTCCTATGTGAAAAAAGGAGGTCTAAAAGAGTTGCTCTTGCCGAAAGCATTTGCATAAAGAGGAAGCTGGTAGAAAGAAGAAATATGAGGAAAGACTGCAAAAAATAGTGAACACGAGAGGAGGAGTGTATCGTGTACCGTGTGCTGACTGTGATGCCGTCTATATTGGTGAGACACGTAAGGGCATAAGGGCACGAGTAAAACAACATGAGCGATACCAGGAACCAGAAAGATACAAACGGCATCGCAGTACACCGGATGGACACCTCACACCGCATCCATTGGGAAGGAACTGAAACGTTGCTCCTTTCAAACTCGAGCAGAGACTCGCACCTGAGAGGCCTCGAATCCCTGGCTATTCAACACCACGTCCGAGAGAAGGCCGTGCTGATGAATATCCAGGGACCGTCTAACCCTTCAATCCAATTCCTTTTGGATGCTGGTTTCAGAGACTGTATAAGAAAAAAAGTGGAATAAATGAGGCAGTGCATGAGCGTCGCACACCTACCTTTACCTTGTAAATATCGGAGGACAAGTTAACGCCAATTTAGAATCTAATGGACTGTAAATTGGTGGTAGTGTTTGGAGTCTTTATTACATGCCTGAAGATGATAGTCGGCTAGGTTTTTCCATCCACAGCTAATTGACTATCGAAATTCGCCAAGAATTATTAAATCATTCTTGCCTATCTGGAATACTGCGTATTTTCCTCCGTGCGTAAGTAATTTAAAGACTAGCCCAGGCCTCCAAACCATTTAGTCCCAATGTTTTGAATATTTCGTTTACCCGACAGCAACGTTGCCACACAGCACGGCTGATGTGTAGGAACTCACTAGATAAGTTAAAAGTAGTTTTGAGAATTGCTTTTTAGTTATGCTTCCCCCCCCCCCAAAAATGGGGCGGAAGAAGTTGCGTTAAATGTGTCCCCTGCTCCCCCTGCCCCCCCCCCCAAAAAAAGTACTAAAGTCATAAAGACATTTCGCATGCATTGTTATCCAGTTATTTCGTACGTATCAGTGGGGCTGCGTGCCTACGTTCAAGGTTAAATAAATATATATATTCTTTTACATCAAACACCTAGAATAATCTAAGCAAGAACGCTCTATATAGTTGCCAGCCATTGGTCAGTTGGTTGTAACGACAGCTGCTGACGAAGGCTGTGTAGTTACCAGCCATTGGTTGGTGAATGGATGACGTCGGCGGCTACGAAAAAAAATCCAGCTGAAGAAAAAATAACTAATCTTTCTAGTGGAGGTTTTCCACGACGGATTCGACCCATTTTTGACCTTGGACCTAGAAGTGTGCCATAAAACTGTGTACAAAATTAGGCAGAAATCTGATAATTTGTTAAAACGTTAAAGCGCGAACACACAGACACCCAGACAGAAACCGTTCGCATAAGTCTAAATCGACTCTAATAATAACCTAGGAATGCTGTAGGTTTTATTTTTGCAGAACAGAATTTCGCATGTATGGTAGGTTGGGACAGCCATTGACGAGGTCTGTCGTTTTATTGTTTTTATTTTGAATTACGGTAAAATTATTTGAGTTGAGCTGAATTTGTATTGAGAATTCAAGAAATTTTAAGTTTTCAGGCTTGGAATTAACATCTGGATTTTTATCCTCGTTTTATGCATCACTCGTCAATTGTAATAGGGTACTTATAATCTGTACAAACCTGAGATTTCGGCTATTGTTGGATTTTTTTTTAGACTTGAACAACATTGAAAAAAGAAAACGGAATGCTGCTTTCTCCATCACGTCAAATTGTAGGGCTTCTCGTCTGCCCATCCCCCCGACCCACCCCCGACCGATTAGTTACTCAAGGTTCTTAGTTACCTTTAGTGTACGGTTGATAACTACAATACATTTTGCTGGTGGTTGTGCTCATGGCTTTAACTGCTGCAAATGTTTTTGTCGGTAGTTATTTTAATTTCTTTCATACTTAACGCTTGAAATAAAATTAATAAAAAAAATTTTTTAATGATTTGGGAGGTGTGAGTAAATAAGTCAAATAACTACAATTAAAGAATAACCAGCGTGGTAGGTTTCGTTTTTCTCCCTACTACGGAAAGTGGGAAACTCTTTTTCTTGTACGTTTATCGTGACATGGCCAAAGCTGTGACTGTAGTAGGGATGGGTCGGTTTCATTTTTTTTACTTCGGTTTCGGTTTTCACCCCCAAAAACCTCGGTTTCGGTATCGATTTTTGCCACCATCCACCCCAACTAGCTATTTCTATTTTTTTTCCCCCTGTAATTCTGGCTTCTAACTCACTCTTTTTTCACTTTCAGCCGCGTGATAGACCATGGGTATAGCTGTGGTACTATTTTCCTCTATTTTCATTTTAATGACTAGAAGCTTTGTCATTCATACGTAGAAAAAAATTATTTAAAAAATAAGGACATTTTTGATTTTTCGAATACCGTACGAAAATCCGAATCGGTTTCGGTTTTCAGTAAAAACCGAAAATTCGGTTTCGGTTATTGACTCATCCCTAGACTGTAGCCCAATTTTTAGTCGTCAATTGACTTGGTTTAATCACCAGCTGGTTACTGGCCTGTGCCAATTTTCCCCTGTACCCTACAACTCCAAAATATCTGAAGATTAAACCTTAATTGTAGCAATCTCTGAAGCACCATTTCGTTACATGCGAGTTGTGGATTTGTTAAATCGTTGATGAATCTTGATCATCAACTTCCAAATGCAAATTCGTAGGGTTTTTTTTTTTTTGTAAATCTGCAAAGCGGAGTGGGCGATAATGATGTCCATTGTCTTCTCTACCAATCACATGGCAAATACTGCCGTATTCACCTTGGAAGTTTTAGGGTTCTTCTCCTTCAAAACCATTAATTGTTTTTGTTTCGACTCTAGGTCAACGAGCCGTTGCTGCATCAAGTGGCATATTTCGCCTGTGCAGTAGCAAGTTTTCTGTGATGGTGAGTCTTTTTTTTAGTGCTTAATGTTTCTGTACTGTTAATTCAGTTCAAGGTCTCGAAGGGGTACACTTGTTTGTTCACTATAATGATTCCTGTTAGAAACCTCATTCTAAGAAATCAAAACCAAGTTAGCTGTATTGTGGGAAGTCAAGTTTCCCAAGGACGCAGAATGAAAAAAGAAATGGGAAGTAGAACTCCTCGCTCCATCTATTTGTGGTTAACTTTTAAGAGGTCACCAGACTTTTTTTCTAAAGTAGATGTGCCTGTTTTCAACGGACAACAAACAAAGCATATTCATTAAACACCTGTTTTACAGTACACCAGTTGTTGGGCTTAGTGCTGAGGTAGCCTTTTTGCTGCTCGATTTGTTTTTTTCCAAACGTGGATCGATTTTAAAAGATGATTTTTTTTCGAATAGCGCCGCTCACAGAGGTCTCGCGAACATGGGGATAGGCTTGAAATGTGCGTAATAAGAGTAAAATCTAGGTAACAAATAAAATCAACGCATAAGGCACTGGCATAAATTTGTCGGGAGTTCGGACTGACTTTTCTTTTGCCTACTTTCTCGCTGGAAATAATTGCTACTTATTGGTGGTTGGCGCCTTGGTGCACATGAATTGAAGTTATTTTGTTATGTTTTTAAAAAAAATTGACCCACACCACCATGCAAGAAGATTTTTTTTTAATTATCTAACATTGGGGCACATTTTGTTCCGGGGGGAGGCACCTTGAACTTAATTAGGCCTAGGCCTTGTTTGGGGATCCAGGCATCCCGTTATTTTAACCCTGTGCAATGTGCACAGGCACCTAAGAATTCCAATTCGACACAGAAAAAAAGGGAATCGGGTAATTAGGCCTAAATCGTCTCTTGTTCATTACGAACCATAACTAGCAAAATGAAACAAAATGTTTTATGTGGAACATTAAGGCTGTACCGAACCGAACAAACCGAACCGAACATGGCCGAACAGACAGTGTTCGGTTCAGTTCGGTGTTCGGTCTTTGAAACGCAAAATACCAAACCGAACATATTTTCACTTCTAATCGACAGATTTTGATGTTTGAATACACCATTTTGAAGGTTTTTTCGCCAGCTTTCTGTTGGTCCAAACCACAAGTTCTTAGCTCTAACGGTTCAGAAGTTATAAGGGAAAATGTGAAAGTAGTGGAGATTTTTTTATGTTTAAACAGTATCAACATCTATGGACTTACAAGTCCATGTGAAAATACCTACATTTGTTAAGAAACTTGTGCTTTGATGAATCTTTGTGAACTGAGTTCTTTTACATTTTAGTTTAAAATAGATTGGCTTCGTACATTTTTGTTCGGTTTGGTTCGGTTCGGCTGACAAATTCTCGTTCGGTACAGCCATAATAATTATTAACAACTGTGAGCCAAGAATCGTATTGGACGACTTCTACCTAACGGAGGGGTTTTATTTCTTTCTTAACGCTACACGTGTTTGGTCGGCTAACTAAACCGTACACTTGTGGAGTGTCTGTAGTAAGAAGAGGATTTTTTTTTTTCGCATTTCATACAATTTGCAATTCATGCATTGGTTTAAATGTGTTGGAGCAACTCGAATTTAAAGAAATGCAAGGTGGTAGAGCAAAGAATTACCTTTACTCCCTCTCCCAAGGAAGAAAAATAAAAATACCGAAAAAAATTTTCTTTGTATATTCATCATATATAATATTAATGTAGCGTAGGCTACAACAAATAGATGGCACAGATACCGTACTGAAAATTTCTGAATTCACCCTGCAGTAACGTAGGGGGCCCCAGCTTATTTCTTGCACGGGGCCCTTGGTTTTTTCAGCTACGGTACTGATTAGAACTGCACGGAATTGGTTGGCACCTTTACCATACGACGGTGACGGTGCTTTACATGCATGCAATACATAGCAAACCATCAGTCGTGTCATCTTGCTTCTATTTGATTTGCGTGCCCAGTAAATATTTTTAATATCTGGGGGGCCGTTGCAGGTTTTTTTTTCGTGGTCGTGTGGTTTTAACTCTTTGTTGGCTCAGGGCTCGACATAAGCAGTATCGCATCGCACTGAAATAAAATCTTGTTGAAAATCTCGTTAGCCTACTCGTTGTTAATCTCAAAGCTACACATTGTACTCCGCGTGAGGACAGCGTTCGATGCAGCTATTTTACCGATAATTAGAAACGGCAACTGATTAGCATACATGGTTTGCATTTCGTTAACGCAAAAAAGCAGCCAACAACGTTAGTCGTTTTAATAGCTACACATAACTTAGTTTTCTAATCAACAATTACTTTCCCTCCCTGCAATTGTAGTGGGCATGGTCCACGAAGCTTTGGGGGGGGGGTTGAATAAGCTCTTGTCTTGAAGTTGTAGGATTGTTGATTTTACCGCCTTAAAACATTAGGGTGGGTATCCATAAATAAAATGCTCTAGGAACTTAACTAGAGCTTTGAAAGCTTCCGTCTATTGACAAAATGTTCCGGTAACCTACAACCAAACAGTAAAATATGTTAGGACTCAAAATTTTGATTAGCAGTTTTTTTTTTTCACTTATAAAGAAAAAAAAACTGCTAATCAAAATTTTGAATCTTGCCGTATAAGTTTCATTTCGCGTCGCAGTTTTGCTAATAAATTTTTTGGGGTAAGTCGAGCCCTGAGTTGGCTGCCGGATTCTCTCACTTGTGATTGTATGCTGGTGACATTATCCCTGGTGTTGCACCAATTTTACTAGCCTAAGCCAGGCCTAGCAAAAATCTTTCGGCTTTGTTTTAGTACTGTATAAATGTAGGGCTTGGTGACGCAACGAATGTTTAATTTTTTTTCAAGTCTGCAACTAGCTAGTGGCAGTCAAAATGCACTTCAAGCATCGGTTTGCACTCCAGATGCTGTTCTTGGTGTGTAAAATTACAACATTCACTCGTAAGCATTGGTTTGCACCCCAGATGTGGTTCTTGGTTGGTAAAATTCCACTATGCACTCCAAGCATCGGTTTGTACTATAGAAGCTTTTCTTGGGTATAATTGCACATGCTCTCCAAGATTTGAGTAACAATTCCTAGAATCATGTAGAAAATTGCCGCTAATCTTTCACAACGAAGAAACCATCAATGTGTTACGATTTTCAATGGCAAACTGCCTTCTTCCTCTGGCACTTCGACAAAGTTTTGGCTTCTTTACACCTACATCGTCTGCTACGAATTTGTAGCTGCCGCTCCTCACAGCCTAACAAAACATCGTTCGTTACTGAACTGTGAAAGTTCCCGTCACAATTAAGAGTCCTAATTACTGGAATTATGTAGAAAATTTCCGCTCATTTTCACAACGAGGACACTTTTTTTAATGTCCAGCTAATTTTCAGTGGCCGTCGGAGTGCCCGAGGCTGGTGGCTGGACATTAAAAAGGGTCCTCGTTGTGAAAATGAACGAAAGTTTTCTACATAACTCCAGTAATTATGACTCAAATCCTCACAGCCTCCCCAAGAATCGGTATGCACTTCAGATGCGGTACTGGGTGAGTAAAATTTTGCTATTCCCTGCAAGCATCGGTGTGCACTCCAGATGTGGTTCTTCGGTAAAATGTCGTATGCTCTCCAAGCATTGGTTTGCACTCTAGATGCAGTTCTTGGTGGGTACTCCTAAATCTATCAGTAACTTTGAACTGTACGAGATGAAGACGTGCGGTTGTGCCACTGACTCTTGAATGCAGCATTTCAGTGGTACAGTACTGAATCTTCCGAAGAACTGAGCTTCTGTTTTGACTGCAGTTTAGTAAAATTTGTGCGTAGAATTTCTGTTAAAAACTATGGAACATCAAGTTAAGACAAGTAAGTGCTACTTTTTTTTTGGGGTCCAAAATCAAATTCTTGCTTTCAAAAAGGGTTGGGGGGGTCTAAAAAGAATGGCACCAAGAGGTGGATGTTCTCGGATAAACCCACGGGTGCTGACGATTCCCCTCCCCCAACACGCTTTCCGTAGTATTGTACAGGGTGGCCCACAAAAAACTGACGACCCAAAATTATCGAAGCATTGTACTATATTGCGAGTGTTACAGAAAATCGGTTGTCGACATAATCTTCAAACTTTTTTTTTTTGTGTGTGTGGACATTCTTTATTATTGTGGTGCTAAATACTAGTTAAATCGGGATGGAAATTTTCTCCTGGTTTAAAGTTTAGAAACTCAACCCCTGGAGTTACAAAGGAGAAAGTGGAAACTTCGAGAAAATTTCGTAATACCATGATGAATATGAAGACGTCTTTGAAAAACGCTACCTTAAGTTCATCAGAAATTTCCTACGTTTTTTTTTTTATTTTAAAAATCTTGAATGCAGTTGATTGCATCTTAACTAGTTGATACAGCCATACTTGATAAAACACTGCTAGTTTGTAACACAAAAGACTGGATACTGGGCTACAGGTTCTACTGCTTACAACCAGTCTTATCGTTACAAGAAGCCTAGTTTTGTGATTAGATTAGCAATTTGGAAGGCTTACTATAAAGCTGGTAGCTATTTTTGTTCAGTTGCCACTTGTTTACTTTAGCTACTATAGATAGCTACTAGAGATTATTTGTGGCCTTCACTGCAGCCAATCTTCTTTGAACTAGATTTGAAATCATTGTGTTCTTATCACTGGAACCGTTACTTTTAACTGAACTTTGGTAATTTCATGTACCCAGACAACCTTCGTTAGGGCAACCTTATGGTAAACTTGTTAATTTTCCCACAGCTAAATCATTTCAATATTTTTTTTTGTTTCCTAATTAGGCTATGCGATGCAGAAACATTCGGTAGGTACGACAATAAGGTATATAGTGTAAGGCTATAGGCCTACATAGTTAAATATTTCGTTTAGTCATACGATGGCGAAATTATTGCCGGTAAAAAGTCTTGACTCTGAATCTTGGTTTAACCTCTAAAGTCTGTATTTTTAACAAATTCTAACTGATTTTAACTTAAAATACCATTTTTTAAAACTAGCTCAAAATGAGTTTGAATGGTACAAGTTTCAACTTCTTGCTCAAACCCTAGGAAGTTATTTGGCTTATTTATATCACTTACTAAGGAAAGTAGTAGTGACATGCACAATTTTTAGCTTGACCACTGACTTTTAAAGCATGGTGCTAAATTTACAACCCTGCCTGTAAAGCAGTTTTTCTTCCTGTAGCCTAAACTGGTATTATGATTTGGTACGTTTTAAAATTAAAATGCAAATAATGATCACTTTTCTGGATCCAAAGTTCAGTTCTGAATCGGACAAAATGGGTTATTTTTTATTTAAACTTTTGTTCGGTGTAGCAAGTTTTACTAGAGAATTTTTTTTCTAAAGAAAGTGGAAACTTGTTTCGGTGAAACCGGATGGCATGCTGCGTCAACCTTGTTCAGTGTGGCCTCAAATTTCATCAAATGTTTGGACCGTGGGTAGAAACGGGATGAAATGATGGGTGTTGCTGTACGGCAGATTGGTTACCTCTGCTCAGGGTTCGTGAATCTTACGTAACCAGGTTACAGTGGGGAAATTTAAGAATTGGGGAAAACTAGTTAGTAAACCTTTACTACGTAGTACTCTACAAAATTTATGTTCGTAACTCTACTAAAACCGCCTAAAATTTAATTGTACTTTCCGTGAGTCGATGCCAATGCCATCTTTCGGTAGTGCTATAAAATACAAAGATGGCCTGCATTGGGCCTACTAGCATCTGGTTACCGATCTTATAGCCTATGCGTCAGCATGACTGCATCGAAGGCAAGAGTGGATCGAGGGGGTTGCGGGGCCCCTCCAAAGTCAATAAACTTGGAAACATTGCCGAAATTGATGAAAAAAACTTATTAAATTAATATAAAACTGCATCAAAATAGAAAAATCACCCTGCAGCCCACTCCGCGATATCGTTATGGGTCCGCCCTCTTTAGAAAGACATGGCTGTATGCCACGGTTGTGGAAAACTTACAAGGCACTATTTTTTTTTTTTAATGGTAGTTACAGTTCTTCAAAATTTGGGGAAATTCTTGTTCGGTTACTGGGCTGCTTGTAAGATTCTCGAGGCCCGCCTCTGCTGTTGAACGGTGGATCCTGGATTTTATGGCGGATCATTTCACCTCCCAAAAGATTTTGATGTTCAGATGCACCGTTTGAACTATTTTTTTAGAGCTTTTTAGTGGTGATATTTTCGAGATATTAGGTTCGAGTCCTTCTGAATGTATTAAAGCTGAAGGATTACCATGGAAAACGAGTTTAAGTGCCAGAAATTTGTTCATGACTCTACTGAAGTTTTGAACCAGACAGTTGCGTGGGCTACGCTGACATCGGCGTATAAAGGGCAAAAGGTAAGGGCAGGGAAGACTTGCTGTAAAGTGTGGACCACCTTGCACATGGGGAAAATCTTCTTTCCAGCAGCCCTGATTTTTGTTAGTAAAAGCTTGTTACAAGACTCTCAGAATGTTCTGCTCCAGGGCAAAAAAAAAAACTTATATGCAGCACCAAAACCATTCATGCTTATAGCAAAAACTTGTGAATTTTTGGCAAATAAATGAAAGGGTTGAAGAGGAAGGTTTGGTTCTGGAAAGACTCTCTACCAGTGGAGTGATTTATCGGATCCCACTCCAGTGACGGCCCGCAAGGGCATGTAGGAGAAATGAAAAGAAAAATTTACGTGAGGGTCAAAGAGGATATGAAAGCCACCGTGGATGAAGATCAAAACAAGCCATGCATTGTTTGTGAACCAGGAATCGCATCGACTGGGAGCAAACTAAGATAGTGGTTTAGTCCGAGACTAGAAGGGAGGCACACATCCGTGGCTTGGAATCCATGGCTATACGTCATCGCTGAGAGCAGTCTGTTGGAAGAATGACGACCCCCAATTTGGGCGAAAAACTGGAAGCTAGATGGCAAGTTTCCTTCCCAAGGGCCCAATTACGGGAAGTATCACCAATTTTAACGTTGCCCAACGATGGATATGAGCAGCGCGAACAAGTTTAGCTGACTCCAGGCCAACAGTTAAGTGGAGGGAAGTTTGAATGCTAACAACCAAAAAATATTCGTTGGAGAGGAGTAGGGAAGAGTGATGGTGCAAGTGTCGTAGGCTGTAACCTGAAGAAGACTGCTAGAAAAGGTTTGCCGAAAATGTGTACAAGTTTCTGCTAAAAGCTTGAATGGTTTTGGTGCTGCTTGTTTGATTAAGCTGAAATACTATCAAAAATTATATGCCCTAGTGTTAACGGTTTGAGTATGAGCAAGAATTGTGCACTGAATAGCGAAATTGAAATCTGTCTAAAAATAGTCATAACGCCCAAAACCCGTAAAATGAACCCATGACGACCTTAGGCCTAAGTAGTAGCATAAACCTAACGAAAACATCGACGGCAGATGGCGTTAGTTTAGGTGTTGCTGGCTCATGCATATTCACGTTGGGTGTGGCTGTTGTTGATGTATATGTATGATGACCGTCAACCAAGTTTTGCCAAACCTTCACTTTTTCCATTGCTCATGGGTTTCGTGGTAGTCTGTTGTATGGTGTTTATTCCATATTCAACCAAATTAATTTTAATAAATGGGAACGTGTCAGCGGCCATGCCCTTCCGTCTCCTTGCCGAATTCTTACAATCGGCTAGACAATCTTATTATATAAATACGTCCAATTTTTTGCTACTGGCCATTGAGTAGTGTTAAGTCAGAGGGCGTCGGACGAAAGTCGTAACGGGATAATTGTCTAATATCTGCATAAATAAAAAAATCTGGAAATCATCTAAACGGAATACCGTATAATGGAAAATCATCTAAATGGAAGGCCGTATGATGGAAAATCATCTAAATGGAAGACCATATGATGGAAAATCATCTAAACGGAAGGAATATCGTACAATGGTAAATCATCTAAACGGAATACCATATAATGAAAATCATCTAGACGAACTATAGTATAATGAATAAACGTCTAACTGGACAATAATATACCTGCGGTTTCTGATGTTATATGTACAGCCGCAGTGAGCGAGGCAGGGACATTTAGACGATTTCCATTATACGAATTTCCTATTGAACGACTTTCAGTTATACCTTTATATGGCATACGTTCTTCCAATTGTGCGATATTCCAGTTAGACGATAGCCCCTCGCCCCTAGGTCGGAAGGGTAGGGGGGCATGGATTTGTCAAGTAAACTATTGTACTCTTGTGAAGGGCCAAGGGTCTGGAAGGGAAAAATACAATTTTAGGCCACAAAAATGGTATTCCAGCATCTACAATTAGACAAGCTTCTTGGCTTTTGAGGGATGCAAGTTGCCGCCAGTCCACAACACTTCCAGAAAAACCGTGGCTCCATGGTGGAATCTTCTTGTAAGTGTTGCTGAATTAAAATAATTTTAAAATGGACTACTGCTGTAACTAAAAACATTGTTTTAACAGCTAACTAGTATGGAACATGTAATTGAGTCAAATGGCTTATTTCCTCCACAATCACTCAATTTTAAAAATACGAAAGTTCGGATAACAATTATGAGAGTTCATTTCACGATTTTGTTCAAGAATTCAAAAAATTTCTGCTCAATTTCGATCTCAAATTTTCACGGAATACGGTAGAGTATTCTGTTTGTTTTGAGATTGAGCGGAAATTTTTCGAATTCTTGAACCAAATTGCTCAATTTTACAAAGACACTCGCACAGTCTTGATAATTTTCAACAGTACCCCTACTGTCTTCATCGGGGCCTCCAAGGTCAATTTTGTAGGTCTCTGGATACATCCTTGCTTGTTGCCTGAATTTTAATTTCACAGTTATCAGCACCTTCCATATTTGCAAGGCATGGCATACGTTACGGCCTCCAATATTTGCCTCCTGGATCCGCTAAATCTTAATGTACTAGTAATACAGAATGCAGGATTCTGTGCTAAAAGCAACTTCAGTGAACCCTGGGTGTTGCTGGACAGGCGGTACTGTTCTGTCACTATAAAAAGTGGACACAGCCAACCCTCTCGAATGTGAATCTAGTAGCAATCGCCACTTGGTCAGTAGACCTTACAAAGCACTCGCCATTTCATGATTTCTACTTGCCACTTACCAATGACATCTTGCACGATGCATGTGTTTTCTAATTCATGCATTTACGAAATTGTAAAATTCTCTTTAACCCCAGTATTAATGAAGGTAAAGCATTTACGTGGCCCTTATAAATCTGAGCATAACGCCGCAAACCGTTCGTGTCTAACTTGTACGGTTCCCGAGATATCGCTCTTTGAGTGTCATTCTCCATTGCTGGTTGCCATTTTGGCGAGTAAGGCTAAATTTCAGGTCGCCAACTGCTGATTTCTATTCACCGAATGGCGAGTGGCGACCAACATTGAAGAGGGTTGGGCACAGCTGACAGTTGCAGCAGTTGCTTTCCAGTAAATCGTCTCATCTGGCCTTCTCCTATTCCTACCCTTATGACCAACCCTTCCGAATGTCAATCTAGTAGCAGTCGCCACTTGGCCAGTAGACCTTATAAAGCACTCGCCATTTCACAATTTCTACTCGTCACATACCTAATACGTTTTGTATGATGAAAGGTTTCTCTAATGTATGCATTAACAAAATTGTGGAATTTTCTTAAACTCCAGTATTAATACAGAAAATCCAGTTATGTAGCCCTTATAAATCTAAGCATAACGCCGCAAACCGTTCGTCTCTAACTTGTACGGTTCCAGAGATACCCCTTTTTTTAGTGGCATGCTCTGCAGCTAGTCGCCATTTTGGCGAGTAAGGCAAATTCCAAGTCGCCAACTGTTGATTTCCACTCGCCAAATAGCGAGTGGCGGCCGACATTGGGAAGGGTTGCTTATGACATGACTTTAAATTTAATTAATGTTAACGGTACATTTCTCCTGGTTGGCTCTCCTGTATGGTTCACGTTTGCAATATTACTTCAGAAGCGTTTAAATGTTGCAAAGGCATTCATTCTCCTATTTTTTCCTTCATGAGAAACGGTTTCGCTACATTCACTCGAACCAAAGCCTCTTGGGTAGCTTTGCTGTAACCTATGTAAATGTTATAGCTATTTCGCAAAGAATGTTTGTACATAGTGGAAAGGTATGTCCTTTTAACATATTGATGGCATGTGCATGTCGCTGCACGGTTCTCACGCAATCCTTCAGTGGACATTGCATTGTAAAATGAGGTTATCAGTCAGTAGCGTGAAAGTTTAGGAACAGATTGGCCGCAATTTTTTGAGGGTGGATTAAACAGCCGACTACCCCTCTCTTCAACCAGGACTACCATAGCCCATCTTCTCTAGCCACCCTGCTTCCCCCACGATTTTGATTGTGCTTTAAGCGTCACATTTGTAAAAATAAATGGGGATAGTCCGATATTGGTATCGGTATAATCGATATTTATCGGTATTTTTTTGCCATATCGGTATTGGACCACTTTAAGGCTTCCAATACAGATATTCGTTACCGCAAGAAATGCAACAGTTTTCCCCTGCAAAACTGACACAAAGTGCGACAAAAGCAACAATCAAGTGTGAAAAGCAAAGCTATTTGCTGAGTTTGTAATGCAAATGTAGCACGTGATGGTTCTGCTGCTCTTAGTTTTACGTCGACTAACTTAAAATATAACTACAAGATAAAAATTCTGAATCTATAAGTAGGAATAAAAATTAAAATACTGTTATTGCTGTAAAGAACTTTTTGGATAATCTCAGCAGTTGAAACCCATACGAAACCAGAAACTGAAGTTGCATTTTTATGGAAATTGTTTTTTTTATCGACATCGTATTGGATCGGATCTTATCGGTTTACCCTTCCTCAGTATCGGTTCGGATCAGTAAAAACTTTTATCAGCCGATCCCTAAAAATAAAGGAAATTTTTTTTATTCTTGTGTAAAAATAATTCCCAATTCGAGCACTGACGGTAGTGGTAATTACTAATTATCGGTTCAGTGTTTTAGACAATTGAATGGTTTTCGGTATTAACACGGTACTGCCAGACCTCTTTAAATTTTAATCAGTTGAAATTAAATCTAAAATAGCCAGCAGATCGTTTACCAGTGTAGTACTATAACCACCTTTTTGTACTTGCCCTTCATTCCAGTTACGTTGCTCGGATTTGAACTAGCAAACCAACCTCAAACTCTTTAACATACTGCGTTAGTCAGGCTTGCTTGTCCATAGGTATATTGGTAAAGGCTGTCCGATTTGGAAGACTTGTGGTTTGCCAATTCGAATCCGTCGCAGCACTCTTAATGAAGGACAGATGGGTAATGCATTAAATTATTTCTGATACAGATAGGTGTACCTTTACATATACGGTGATTTGTCGATTTCTGTATGTGCGAAAATGGTAACCGAAAGATTGAACAGCTAAGCTCGGCTGGAGCCTGAAGCCAGGGTCCACCCTGGTAGCACCGTGGTCAGAAGGGCAGTTCTAGTCAGTGGAAAGTTATCTTTTCTTTCATTCTCAAATTAGTGTATTCTCACAAGGCCAGTCTTTAATGCAAACTGTTTACCTCGCTTACTCTTTACCTTTTGGCTTTATTCTTTATTTATAAAACTGAGTTGAGAATTGCTCAGGCGCCAATGGAGTTTAGTTTGAAGGATTAGCTGAATTGCCGACTGTGGGCAAGTTTAGTTGAACCTCCCGTCATTTGTGTAAGAGTCTTTAGGTTTTATGACACGACGCTAAGTCGATGATTGACAGGATCAGGAAGTGGTAAGTGAGCAGCTTTCAATTCGAGTTATTGATTTTCCCGTTTAGCTGTTGGCTGATGGCAGTAACCATGACTAAAGCGGCCGTCGTGATTGGCATTTTGGCTGCCGTGGGTGGAGTCCTAGGGATCATAGCCTACCTGTTGATGCCGGAGTCCCTGGTAAACAGCGATGCGGTAGTATGCCCTCTTTCTTTATGAATAAATTTATTCTCGCCTGGTAGACGTGATGATTTTTCGTGTGAGGCACAAATTTATTTTTTAGTGAGATAGGTATTTAGTGCAGTTTGGTATCAGCTTTCCATGCAACAATTGGTAGTGCTTATATACCGGTTTAGGAATTTAAGTTAGGGGGTCTTTCTGAATTTACTCATTTGTGTGCTAGCTGACCTTAAAAAGGGATTGGGGGTATTTCTAATTAAGGTTATCATCTAGAAATCCACCAGCCACTCTCCAAATGGCGATTATATTGAGCAGGTTGGCGTAAAAATGTATTTTCAATGTATTGGCCAATTCATCGGGTGGATTGATGATTAAAACGCAACACTTCGTGTTAGTGTAGTTTTATGTTTTATTTGATACGCCATTGCAAAGATTTTCTGCCAGGTTCAAATTTCAAGCTTCTATAGTCTGGTCTGAAACCTGTGCATCTACAAGACCACCATGTGAACATATCACAATAAAAGAAAAAAAAAAGCTTGTGCTTCAAGAGGCAAGGATTATCAGTATAGAGTGAAGGATTTTTTTAAATTACCATCCAATGTTAAAAAAAATATTTAAATTTGGCGATTAAAAATGGTACTGGCCAATGGATTGTTGACATTTTGACCCAAGATATAGCAACATTTATGTTAGTTCATCCATTTAAAAATTTAGTGTCAATGTGAACTTTTCCATGTAACTGTTCCTTTGCAGTTAAAAATGGCATTTTTTCTAGGATTGCTTGAAAGGGGAGGGGACTCGTTTACCTACCATCATATTTCACAATTCACTTGAGCCTTTCAATTTTGACTGTGTATAAAACTTCTAACTGGAGAAAACGAATGCATGGACTGTTAAAGAAGTTTATATGTTAAGTTCAGCTCCAAATCGTTGCCCGTTCTGTACCCTTCCACCAATGAGGAAATATTGGGAATAACTGCCCTATTCCAGTAGTTGGGTGGTAATTTTTACCGTAAAATTTTTATCACAAATTCTTCTTTAAAGGTAAAACTTTTCTCTTGAATTGATTTTCAGTGTGAATTGTGTTTTATTGGTTTTTGTCAAGTAATGTAATGCACAAATTTTAAACCAAAATAAACTAGATTTAGGCAAGGCTCCCGAAAGTTAGGAGCAGCTAGAGCGTTAACAGTGCTCGAGACAATTTGCCGTGGCGCTTCCATTAAAGTATAGCAAATGTTTGTCAGGATGCAACTAGTGTTCCAAATCGGAAAGAAAGATTGGGAATGATTTCTGAAAAAAATTTCAGAGTATTGGAAAAATAAGGAAAAATGGACTTATTACAGATTTCTTTTTCCGGTCAAGTCTTCGCACTAGAACAAGTGTCTAGTAATACATAATGAGAGGAAAGCAACTTAAATACAGTAACACCGGTACTAATATTACAAAGCACTGTATTTGCTAGTCGGATTATGAATTAGCGTTAATGCATTAGATGAACTTTGTTTTAATGTTCCTCTTCTACCGACTGACCCTGAACAGAATTCTAACTTCTCTATCGAACACCGTTTTATTTTCAGCGATGATACTGTTGTCATAGGCGTAATTCCGTAGTAGCAGAATTTTTCTGAAGAAATTTTAAAAAATACGTATGCATTTCATTTGCGCTCTAAACTGGAAATTGTTCAGTTTATAAAAAATGCTACGCAATTTTCAAATTTCAAGTGTCACTTTAAGAAACAAAAACTTTTAATTATTAAAGTGACACTATCACCGATTGAAAATCTTACGAAAATACCATGGTGCCATCTAGTGGCAGTGAAATTGTTAACCTTTACCGCTTGCTCCCTGGTGAAGGACATAAACGTTCACGCTATAATTAAGGACGTCGTGGCTTCTTAGTTTCGTTGAAGGAAATGGCGTTGTGCGTTCCTTCGCTTGATGCAATCAAGTGCTAGATAGCGCTCGATGTTGCTAAATTCTGCAGACTTTCAATACGCGATAGTGTCACTTTAGTGAAAGTAAATTGCTGTATGGAATTTTAAGAACATTTTATACCGTAATAAGTTTCCAGTGCTGCGAGACTTGAATGCTCAGAGGGTTTTGCTCACAGCGTGCAAATATCTTTCGGGATCCTTGGATTTGGCAAGGCAGCATATTTCGTAGTTGTAGTGTACTAAAGATAATTTGAGTCAATTTTGAAGTTTGAAAATGACGTGTGTTTTGTCGTAGAGCAAGGAAACTGTAACTGTGGTAGCCAGCCATTCGATGGTTAGTGAGGACGAGGAGCAAGTACGTAGCCGCCAAGCAATAAGAACTTAGTCTGATTTGCATGAAGTATTAACAACTACAACACTATATTGCATTTGTAAAGGAAACTAAGCTAAGAATTGTACTTGAACAATAAGCCAATGGGGTTTCGCCAGTGTTCTTATTTGGTATCGTCGTTTCGGTATCAAAGCGACGAAACTCTTCCGAAGTGTTTGTTTTGGTGCGGTTCAGCAGAGCTTGTATACTGCCTTATTAAAAAAAAGTCCACTGTAGTGCTGTAAATACAATGGCACATCAGGCTGTACAACATCTTTCTTCAAGCTATTTTGCATGTGAAGAGATACAATTTTAGAACTTGGCACGGGCTATGGCATGGGCTATGACTTGACAATAGCTTAGTTTATTTTATCCTCTAGTTAAGTAATCAAATCTGTTAAAAGAGCAAATGTACTACTAATACAGCTTGCTACTTAGCTCTTTATTAAATCTAGTGCTTATAGTATCAGAATACAGAAACTATGCAGGCATGAAAGTCTTGGTTTCAGCTGATTTCCTCGTTTTTGAGATTTCAAACCTTCCAAAATGCATCAAAAGTCCTAAAATTATACAAAGCTGGCTGCTTTCCTCATTTTCAACCAAGAGTGACTTTCATCTCTGACTATAGTTTAAGAGCGTCAGGACGTCGGGAGAGTCTCGCATTAATTTTAATGAAATTATGGGTGTGACGACATGGCAGTCGTTAAAAGCAAAACAAAAAAAGAACAATTTTTCTAATGGAATTGTCAACGTTATTTCTGCGTGTGGTAACCACATGTCGTCTTTAAAGGTCGGAAATACAGCCTAAATAGAAGCCTTTGTATTTGAAACCTAGGCTATGTACCATGCGAGAAGTATCAGAGGACACAACTGATGCTTCTTGTAAGGCTTGTGTTCTGCTGGGAAGATTTAAAAATAATAAGCACTCCACATGTTAGTGCCCTTGATTGGCTTCTTGTAACTGTTGGTTGTGCTGCTCTCTTAACTGCTGGAAAGATTGTGTAGTGGTAGCATACAAGTCGGCAGATTCGGTCCATTTTATTAAGCGAGGGAACAGAAGTGAGGTAGGATAAATAAAATATTCAAACACAAGGAGCCCCAGGGGAAGGTGGCGGGAAAAAGAAAGCTGCTTTATTTGTATTCACAATGCCATCTTCCCCACAGAATGCTAGCTTTACAGAGAAGAGCCAATGTGTCCTCTGATCTTCCTCACGCGGTACACCTCTGTATTTTGTCACCTACATGTAAACCTATATTTTTTTAGTCGAGGTTTGCGAGATCTGCAACTGGCATTATTAACGTAAACTTGCCTTAGTCATTATCTGATCAGCAGTGAGTGTTAAGCAGAAGTTCGGCCATCAAATGCACCATTATTACTTAAAGGGCAATTACATCAATTTTGACGTGCATGTTTGACTTTTGGATCACTTACAAAATAACTAAACACAAGAATTGCAGTAAGAATACTTTACTTACGTCCAATATAACAATTTAATTACTGCATCACTAAAACACGACGCTGAGATCGCCATTGTTTTGCTGGAATGCTCAGAAATGAATGCCGACATAAGTCACTTTTCGATGTTGACATGCAGCCGATTGAGATAGCTGTATTGACTGTGAGGAGCTCGAGCGTCTGACGGCCTTAGCTGGCCGGCAGTGTAGTGGCCAGCTAAGGCCGTCAGACGCTTGAGCTCCTCACAGTCAACGCAGCTATCTCAGTCGGCTGCGAGTCGAAATCGAAGAGATCCGTCTGTAGGCATTAATTTCCACGCGTTCCAGCAAAACAATGGCGACCTCCGTGTCGTGTTTTGGTGATTCAGTAATTAAATTGTTAGATCGGACGTACGTAACGTATTCTTACCGCCATTCTTGTGTTTAGTTATTGTGTAAGTGATCCAAAAGTCAAACATGCATGTCAAAATGGATACAATTGCCCTTTAACCCGTAATTAAAACAATGTTTGCATTGTTAATCAGATCTACGTAGTTGTAAGGGTGTATTTGATACCTTGTATCCCTGCGAAAAGTTGTTTAAAATCTATGTAAGTCCATAAGTACAACTTAGGTTTTTTCTTTTAACTGACTTGTTATAATTATAAAATTTAAAACACCTCCGTTAAACATCCAGGCAGGTTAACATGCTTTCCCTTAGCAGACATTTAGCTACGTATCCTGTGTGCTGCCATGCAATAAGTTGTGTTTGGCAGCTGTTTGTGTTGACTCAAATCAGGATGTAGTCTTTTGCGTGCACTTAGTTGCTTGCTGATGCGTCCTTATTGAGCCGACATTACTGTATTGGCATGACAAGGTCACTGGATAGCAATGGAGCAAATTTGTCGGACGTCAGTGGCTCCCAACAATTAATTTGCTCTTTTACTGGTTTAAAGCAAATGGACCATGCTACCATGTTCAGCTTTTCTGCACGACTGTCTTGCGACATAAACACACGAAAGTTGCAAACAAGAGTATTTGCCTGTTTTTTTTTTTCCCCATTAAGTCTTTTGATGCATGCATTCACTCAAACGTGTGTAACAGTTACAAAAGCTATTTATGTTCAGGATCGTCGAAAATGGGGAGGGTTTGCCCTTTAAAGCCTAAAATATAGTCTGGATGCAGTGACCCTTCTGTATAGGTGCATATATGCAAGTTTTGTTACTCGCTGTTGACTGTTAAATGAAAATTTGTTTACCGTCAACTTTACTTGGCAAAATGGTTTATTTTAAGGAAGGAAGAGAAGGAAAAAGTGATTACAAGAAAATTTTTGTGCGTTCCTGAAGTAATCTTTTTCCTGGTCATGTGTGGCTATTTTAAGGCCAGACCAAGCTGGTTGCTCGCGGTCACCATGTGTAGCGGGGTGGTGACGCCCAAGACTTAAAAATCAATCAATAAACACAACAGCTGGGTACCGTTTGGTTGAATCAATCGTGACCTTCTAGGCTCATAGTGACATTTACACTGTGCTTCAAATTTAAGGATCTTGCAAATTTGGGTTTTGTATGGTGGTTTTTTTGTTGATCTATTTAAAAAATTTACCAAGTGGGTTTAAAAATTACTTCCATTGTTTAGCTCCATAAGTAGAAATCTTATTTAGAGATAGAAATGTCAATTCGCTCAACTGTTTTGTTTGATGTCGGCGGATCTTCTTCAGGCCAAAAAAAATATTTACACTACTGGTATTTACACAACACCAGGAACACACACTTTACTACATCAAAGCTTCAACACTGCAGTGTTCGTCTGGTTTTTTTTTTAAGTTTTATTATTTTATTGCCCCTGTTGTGATTGGGCCGGTTTTGGTGCTTCATGGTGCTATGGTTTTGTGGGTGAGAGCTTTGGTTTGACTGAAGAGCTTCGATTTTGATTTGATCCCGTCACCCGCAAAACCGTAGCACCACGAAGCACCAATCACAACAGAGCAATAAAATAATAAAACTTCAAAAAAAACTTGCAGTGTTGAAGAAGCTTTGTTGTGGTCAAGTGAGCTTGCTCTGGGGTGCCCTGCTCCCCTCAACCCCCAGATATAAAATTTAACTTTTTTCCTGTGAGAAATAGACATTTGCTTCCAATTAGGGTAATATGTGCATGGCCCAGACAACTTGATAGCTGAAAACGGCATGCTAATTGGATAAACGTGATGCCTGTTATATCTTCAATGTTGCCCCCACGCCCACATGAGGCTTCCCTGCACGGCGCAGGAAATTATATTGGGCTCCCATCAAAGGTACTACATCACCGAGAATAATACAAACCTGAAAAATAGGACCAAGGTTTGTCCCTAAGATGGGGGCCACTGCGTGAGCTTGCATTGGAGCACCAGCCCCCCTCCCCCTTTCAACCCCCAGATACAAAGTTTATCTATGTTCCTTGAACTAAACAGAAAAAACACCCCTGGGTTGGGAACCGTTCAAGCAATAAGTCTCAAGTAAGTAATACTTCAAGAAATAAGCTATTTTCAC
>JAHWFP010227052.1:0-39272 GCA_023313725.1 Lithobius niger
AAGGTGTTTCGGCCTTTATTGCAGGAGGCTCTGCCTCTTCTTGGCAGTGGAGGGTGGGGAGGAGGAATTGGGGGAAGGCTACTAAGGAGAGTGAAGACAGGAAAGTAGAAGGAGTGAACAGTGAGAAAGTCGTTGACGGACATTTGGTATAGGGAGGAAAATGAGAGATTTGGTGGGAGGGGTGCTTTCTGGGGGATTGGGGAAGTGTCTTCTTGTTCAGGGCTTAGATGGAGCTCTGGACTAAGGTGATGTGGTGGAAAGACGGTGGGCAGAATGCAACCTGTGGGATGTGACCTATGCGATCTACTTTGAGGGGGTGAGACCTTGGAGCATGTCTTGGTTGGGTTTTGGGGGTTGGAGGATTTGAGGGGAAGGGAGAGTCGGGCAGGAGAAATTTAGGAGACTCCTGGCGTAGAGGGAGGAAAGCTGGTCTTGGTTGGATGGTGGAGCAGGAATGGGGGTATGCATAGTAGTTTGTTTTTTTGAGGTGGGTGCGCCCTTATTCAAAAGGGGAACCAGTGGTATCATCTATCATCACTAACGCCCCCTGAAAATATTCCTTACTCAGTTAGCTACGACAACTGACTTATTAAGGTACAGGAAGTTAGTAGTAAAGCCGACAAGGTTTCCAACTCCTCAGAGATAGCATGGTTTTTTGATCAGCGTCTTTTGGGTCTTTTACCCAAAAGACGCTGATCGAAAACCCATGGAGATAGTGACATTTTGTCAACAGGTGTTAATGTGCAGAAATGCTAGTCGATTTGATTTTTTTTCTTCCTGATCATTATGGAATCTTCCGTGTTGAGACAGCCTTTTTTTAGGGGACTTTTGCCAAAGATAAACAATGTTGCGATGTTTTTTTTTGACGATGTGCTCCAGCCTCGTAGAGGAACATGTGCTTTTGTATCAATAGGAAATACAAAAGACGTATCACAGCTCCCTACATTAATCTAATCCAGTCATATACAGTATTATCAAGCAGCATGGTATATGTAAGACTTCATAGCAATTTATCAACCAAACTCTTGTTACACTTAAGACACAGTGTGCCAGTGAACCAATTCAATCTATATAGTATTAGTAAACAAAATCGAACTCGTTTAATGCTTAAGGTAAGATTTAACTGATTCGAAGTCAAAACAGCAAAGGAACACAAATAAACTTTCCTGTAAGGTTTCAGTACTGTTTCGTCCACGTGAAACCTTACTGCTGTATTCAAATGTTTTTACCAATTTTATTTTTGCACACGATACTTCAGTTAATGATTGGTTCATTCTACTTGGCTACACGACATCGCTGGAAAATGCTTAAAACATAACCGTGTTAGTGGGTTTACAACAGCTCTACACGTAATTGAAGGTTCATGCGAGGCTTTGTAAATCTAGAAATGCCCTGGAAAGTAATAATGTAATTCCATGCCTGGAAAAGGGCTTGAAAATCTTGTAAAATGCTATATGTATCATCAGTAAGGTGATGAACGAAAAGTAGATGTCGTGACTGAAGAACACTGAACAAATTTAGCCAAGAAAGTGGTCGAATGTGTTACCTTACATTTTTCTTCCTTTGTTTGGGCATGACTTTAATTGTATTTACGTGTGTACAAGTTGGGCAAGGTTTCACCCAACAGCAGTAAGGTTTCACGTGGACGAAACAGTATAGCAACACTGCAGTATCTGAAACCTTACAGGAAAGTTTATTTGTGTTCCTTTGCTGTTTTGACTTCGAATCAGTTAAACCTTACCTTAAGCATCAAACGAGTTCGTTTTTGTTTACTATAATTCGTGCTACTTTGGCATACCATACAGTTTTTTTTTTTTTTAAGTTTTGCATCTTTATCAATCAGTCTTAAGTCTTGCGTAGTCGTTACAAATGCACTGAATTTCGCTCGCTCATTCAGTGCAAGTCTTTCTTTTGGTTTGTCTGCAGTTCTGTGTTAGCGGCTTTGTCCGTTATTTGCAATATAGGATGGCAAGTCAAATGTGCAACGGACATTTTAACTTTAACATGGGAGAGTAACGTGAAATCATTATATAAATCAATTGGTAATAAGAATAATGCTTCCTCTTCAGGTGCGGGTGAATTGTTGGCTCACCAACATTGTTAGCATTTGCTTAAACTTCAGGAGGTGGGTGACCGCCTGGGAATCTGGTTGTTGCAGACATAGGGCCTTACGGCTTCGGGCAGATGACCAGGAGTGGTTAACGCTCGTTAAACCCTTTTTTTTACTTCAGGAGATGCGATGCCATGCATATGGCGTTTGCTGATTGGCATTGTTGCATAAAAACAATGTTTAAAACAATGTAAAACAATCAATCTGGTCGGTTAATGCTCCGAAACCCCTAAATCACTTGACCAATTAGAAAAGTCCTTATGGAGAGGGCACATCTACAGAGCAATACCTGTAAAATGAGCCAAGAACCAGCTTTATACGACAAATAGTTTGATCTGTAGACAGCGTAGCAGAAACGTGTCGTGCTAACAACAACAAGAAGCCAAAAATGATAGTCACGATTCCAGCGTTAGTACACGTGTTGGCCAAGTCCCATAAAGCTCATATATCAAATTTCGGTGGAAAATGTAGGAAGACGGCGGAGAAATTAAGCATCGAAATTTCCGCTTTAACATGGGAGACCGAGGTCAAACCTTACAGTAAATTTCGCTTAGACTTAATGATCTGAGCAGACTTGATGATCTGAGCAGGCTTTGTTAGGGAGGATTAAACAAACGAAGCTTCAACAATCAGCAAGAGGGCGAGCGGGCTCATTCTTGCCACGGTAGCAAAGAAAAAGGGTTTTGATGGTTAATGGAGTTCAATTGGGTTAATTTGGGGGGTGTTGTTGGCTGGCTTGTTACTTTCTTTGTGTAGTTTTTAAGTTAGTTTTTAGTACTTTACATGGAGTGAGTGGCTTCCAGGCCGTGTAAACTCCTGTAGGGTAAATAAATAAATAAATAAATAATAAGAAAAAGGGCGAGCGGCCAACAATGAGAGCGGATATGAAACAAACACTATTACTACGATAATCTATATGTATAATACGCTTAGGTTGGGCAAGCAAATTCATCATTATTATGCACTACAATGAAAGAGGGTGTATAATGAAAGCGGGCGAGCAACCGACAATGTCAATGAAAGAGGGCGAGCGACCGACAATGTCAAACAAACAGATGTGGCCTATAACAATCGACATATTGCATTAATAAAGCTAGCTCTTAAGAGCCGACTTGGAAGAGTTTCAAAGTTGGTTGGTAACAATCACTGCATGCACAACCTTTGTTGGGCTTGGTATCAGAACAGAGAAACGTCCTCCATTGAAAATAAACATTTACTTCCATAACACAAATCGGCAGGGGTTCAAAGAGGGAGCAGAGATGGGGATATTCAGACCACACAATAGGGGAAACCGGGGCACACTACAGTGTTACGCTCAGGTATGCGGGAACCAGCTAGCCGGCGCATTACGCCGGAGGTACAGCTAGTGCTGACTATTAAAGCCGAGTTGAATCAGCGGGAATCAGTTTGACCAGGGATGTTACGCCGGGGAACAACTAGTTCAATTTATTCATATAAGCGCTGCATCAATGCTTAGCAATAACCTAGCTGGTCGTCTACGCCACATACATAACAACGGCAAAGCCAAAAGCAACAGACTACCGCATCATCACATTCGATTAGAATCAACATAGAAAGCCACTGCAGCTTTAAGAGCCCGGAAATTTAAGTGTGACCACCAGTGAGCATAGTGTGACAGTATACAGGGTGGAACAAATAACTTTACCCAATAGGTCTATACAAAATATAGGCCTATAGCCAATAGGCCTATACATAGCAATGCTACATAGATCAAAATGGACCCTGTGTAATATCTAACGCAGATGCTCGATATGCCCACCTTCTTGTGCTAGTCACTTTTCACACCTGCTAACGAACGTTTCATAGCACATCAAGCGTGATGTGTGCAACTGCTGCTTGAATCCAGTCCTTAAGGTCATCAAGTGACAAGGGTTCTGTTTCATACACCTAATTCCTAATGGAACCCCAAAGGAAGTAGTCCAACAGAGAAAGATCAGGTGACCTCATGACGATGGAACTGGTCCACCCCTACCAATCCAGCAGTTGGGAAACTGGTCATTTAACGACTGTCTAACAAGTAGATGATAGTGGGGTGGTGCTCCATCCTGTTGGAACCACATGTTCATCCTCACCGCTAGTGGCAAATCAGAAAGGGAATTCAACAGTTTCATTTGCAGGAACTGCAAATACCTTTGCCCATTAAGGGTTCCATCAAAAAAGATTGTAGTGGCAAATCAGAAAGGGAATTCAACAGTTCCATTTGCAGGAACTGCAAATACCTTTGCCCATTAAGGGTTCCATCTAAAAAGATTGGTCCAATGATCCTGTCCCAGTGATGCCCGCCCAAACATTGGTTTTAAACCGAACTTGGAAATAATTCTGAAATAACCAGTGTGGATTTTGATCGGACCAATAATGTATGTTGTGCCTGTTCACTGTGCCATCCCTACGAAAGGTTGGCTCATCTTAAAACAGCACATGTTCTACAAAAGTTGAACATTCATCAACCATCAACCATCAACCATCAACCATTGCATAACCAGGAAAAAGTCCTGTCTTCGAAATGGGTCGTCCTTAGTCTGGGCTTGATACAGATGAATGCGGTAGGGTGATACCTATGCCTATGCAGAATCCGAAGTACTGTGCTATGGCTTATAACTAGTTGTCCACTAATACCTCTGCTACTTATGTGTGGATTGACAGCCACAAGAGCCACGACCATCTGTTCTCGCCCTTCATTGCCCACTATACGACCCCGTCATGATCCACGCCGCGGTTGAGCAAACATGGTTCGTGGGGCCGGCTGTCGTCGATCGGGGTACCTTTCTTGATGCACTGTTGCGACTTGCCTTTCATTTCCATCGCGTGGCCCCCACACTGTGACCATATCCGTTTTGTCTGAACTTGTGTACACTGGCGTTTGAAACACTGGTTTCCTTTATAAATGTTATGGTACAGATGACCACAACTACTGTAAACCTGTTTGCAGTGCTATACCAGGTAAGAACAACTTTAAACAAACGACCATTCGACACCAACTCGGCTTAAAAATTAACCAGGTAGTAAGAACAAAAAATACAAGACAGTTCGAAGCCAACTTGGCTTAAAAATTAACCAGGTAGGAAGAACAAAAAATACAAGACAATTCGAAGCCAACTTGGCTAAAAAAAAAATGTACCAAGTAGAATACAGCCAAGTCCTAGCTAGCAAAGGTAATGGGATTAGGCCTATAGGATTTCCCACATCACAACATTCTGCATTAGGTGGACTATTTTCGTTTCCATTTGATTCCATTCACGTAGGCTATGTAATGTATAGGACTATTAGTTTAGGTCTATTCAGTGACTATAGGCCTATTGGTATAAGTTATCCATTCCACCCTGTATAAGTCCATGTTTACAACAATGTATAGTAGTAGACACTGAATTTTGAACACTTCAAATGTTGTACTGAATTATGCATACGGGTTAATCGGTCCTGGTTGATGCCAATGTATGTGGAAAAATCTTTCCATTGTTGAAATAGAACAACGTTCCATTGTTGGAGCACGTTTCTAAGCTGTAGATAGTTCGAATGAGGAAAGTTTCTTACGTAACAATGATAAATCGTAACAATAGAGTTTCCGTTCAGGAAAAAGCGCTGCATCAATGCTTTTGTGGCAAAGAGGTGTTCAAAATTCATTGTCCAATACTGTACAGCATTGGACAACGAATTTGGAACACCTCAATTATCACGCAACCATTCAACGCAGTTCTCTATCCTAGTTCGAATAAGGCGTGGTGATGCACAACACTGGGCACTTTCATAAACTCATCCAACAACTCAGCACTGACGCCCCACCTCCTCAAGATAGTTCGTAAGTGGGGCTACAGCACTGAATTTTTCGATGAGTTTATGAAAGTGCCCATTGCCAAGGACCTAACAATGGTCCAGGCAAAAGTGCTGCATCGAAGGTTGCGTGGTAATGATGTGTTCAAAATTCGTTGTCCAGTACGTACTCTTACGAAAGGTACGGAAAATCGGTCAAAGTGTCGGGGCTCAAAAACTGGCGACAATACGTACCGCAACAATTCTATTCACAGAATGACAGGCTGCAGTATCTCGCTTCATCGGCTTCTGGCTGGTAGCACTTGATTTCAACAAGCGAAGGAATGCGCAAAGAAATTTCTTTTTACACAACAAACAAGCTGCACGTCTCCTTAATTATTGAGTGTAAAGTTGGTGCATCCACATGCACCAGGGTGCAAGCGGTCATGGTTAACGATATCACTCTCACTAGATGGCTCCAATCTAGCGGTTCAAAATCTGCATTTCAAAATGGTCGATGTATAGAAAAAAGCGCTTGTGATGTCGTTAGGCTTAACTTTATCGCTTGCTCTCTGGTGCACGTGGATGTTACCAACTTTTACACTCAATAATTAAGGAGGCACGTAGCTTGTTTGTTTCATAAAAAAAAATTATTTGTATGTTCTTTTGCCTGTTGAAAGTAAGGGTTATGCAGAAGTAGATAGCGATAAATGGCTATAGATGCTGCAGCCTGTCATTTGGTGGCAATCCCCCTTTAAGCATGAAGTAATCGACTGTTTGGCGACGTACTCTCTGCAACTCGTTGACAACTGGAGATGAAGGTTGATGTTGTCGTCCAGTCTTGGCCGGGGAAACATTTGATCAGGAATGTCTGTCAACATTGAGAAAACAAACAGGTCCCAAACAGGCAGAACCCAAATTCAGTCGAATATTCGACCTCACTCGCATTGTAGAATCTTTGAGCACTATAAAGGAAATAGCGGTAAATTTAAAATGGAACAACACTATTCGCAGAAGCGCCACGATTTTCATAACTAAAATGAGATCACGTGACCCACATGCAGGAGGAATTTTTGCAGGAGGTACAGATGTATGACAAGATTTAGATTAGGGGTTTGAATAACATCTCTGTAATGTGTGGTGCAGTGGCAACTCTGACCACTGCAATGTGACTGAGGTTGGCGCTAATGACCAAGTTGTCGACGCGCCATTAAGCCTCAATCCCCCCCCCCCTTATTGGATGACTGAGAATCTGGAACGTGGATGCTGTGTTTAGAATATGGGCAATGTTATCGAAATGGTAACGGGCACCTTTAACAACGACCAAGTGATTATTCACTTGAATTTTTAATGGATAACTAATAATTCAATAAATACGAACAGTAACTGAATAGTGACCAGTATATTGCTCATACACTGGTAGTGAGAGAGGAAGGATTGCTTCGGAACAACACGACGCCAGTAGAGCGAGCCAAATTGTCAAGTAACATATTACGATTTTGTTTTGTTTTGCGTGAGATCCACGAGGCCTTTGTTTATGTTCTCTCTTAATCTGTAACATGTGTATAAAGGTTACTTTTCTGACTATCTTTCATGAAAATTCGTTATTTTACTCTTGCTTCCGTCATCATTGCTTGCCTGGGCCGAGTCATTTCTGAGGGTGTTTTTTGAATTGTGACATACACAGTGATCTCATCAAGACTTCATTCATAGCTTTATGAAACAGGTGTGTTTTAAAAAGTGAAAAGACGCGGTCACTTACTACTGTATCCTGCTTTAGAGTTGTCCTTCAAATCAACGAGCTACCCCCGCCCAACCCATGTCGCGCTCGTCAAACGTGAGTCGTGCCACCTTCAAATGCCTACATGTAAATTATCTCGCCACAGGCATAACATTTTAATGCTGCCGTGTTTAGTGACTAGGCTAATAAGGAAGCTAGCTTTACGAAAGCTAAAAACAAAATTTAGAAGTCCTGAAAACACTGACTAGCACTAGCGTAAGTCAACTAGTCGGAAGTTGGGAAGATATTTTTGTTGTCATTTAAACTAACATTACAGGGATTGTCAAAACACTCAGGATTCATGCTATTTTCGCCACCATCCCAGATGAAAACGTCTCAGTGGTCGGCTGACCACGGAAGTAATTTCTTTCTGGTCTCTATGACCCTTAACTACAGATTTTTTTTTCTTTGGTAAGCCTAAAACACTGATACAGAATTTTTATTTGAGGTATTAATCTAGTTCACATGATTTATTGTTTTCATATTTGTTTCAAACAGTTTAAACTACGCATATAATTGAGATCTGAAGGTCACAATTACTCAGTCGAGCGAGAGATGGCTTTATCTTGTGTCGTGTGTATAGTGCTTGGGACCACAAGCCTTAGATCGGGCCCCCTTACTGCTGGAAAAAATCAGAAAATGTTAGAGGCAGGCCTAGAAATTTTATCTTAGAACTCGTAAATTTCTTGCACCAAAGCCCCCTTATCATGAAATTTCAACCAAATCGGAACAAAATTGTGTGTGAACAGGCAGAACCCAAATTCAGTCGAATATTCGACCTCACTCGCTTTGCTCGCTCGACCAATAACTTCTTTTACTGGGAATACTTTCTTGATAGCACCACAACACGCCGCATGCTGTAATTTTACGGCATGGTTCACGCTTTGTTGCATTCCAAAAACTACTAAGACAATGGACTCACTCCCGGCTGGCCTTTGACTGTGTCGTCTGCTCCTGAAATGACAATTTGCAATATTTACGTATTTGGTTGAATGTCGCAAGGTTTGCAGGGAACCTGATTTATATTTTGGCTGAGATTTAAATAATTTTGATGGAATCTAGCAAAACAGCATGTCACACCATATCTTAGAAGGAATCCACTCGTATAGTATTTTAGCAACAATTCCATTTTACTCAGTGTTGATTGAATGCACAGGGACTTATCGTCGCTTGTGTGTAAATCACATGGGTACAGAGTACTATAGTATCCATATAATATGTAGTACTCTGTACCATGTAGTGTGCATGCGACTATGAGTTCCTGTGATTGAATGCAGTAAAACAGCATGTTGTGCAGGGAAGCACATTACATTAGGATGTTCAACAAACAACGAAATTCAATACGTTTATTCTGCACCCAACGTAATGTAAAAAAAAAGCTAAGCTCGCCTGTATTGAAGCCGGTAGTTAGGGGTCCACCCTGGTAGCGCAGGTGGTAGAGTGCCTATCCATGGCATATTTCACAACTAGAATACAGGTAATTATGAGCTTGCACCAAGGTACGTGTAGCCACTCAGAGAAATGGTCGAGTTTTAATATTGCAAAACAAATACGTTAAATGTCGTCATTGGAATTACGATTGGTGCATTTCGAAATTCAAAACATTGTCCCAAAATGATGTGAATTTTAGAAATAAGGCACTAACAACCTAATTTTCACTGAGCCAATGAAAACTCTGAGACTGCTCCATTGAACAAAATAGTAAATTAAATAGCAATTCTGACTTGCTACGTTTTTTCGAAATAAATCCTCTGTCACATATTGTAATATTGTGCACGACCACGTAGCTAGGATTTTGTTGAACGGGAAGTTATAATTGCTTTGTGACGTTGTAACTTCGTGAAATAATGTTAGGTGGGGGTTGGGGAAGAACTCACATTCGCAATGATGGAATGTGGTGTAAGGATATACGTCATGCGGTTGCTTAAACCTACGGTGTTCTAATTGTAGAGCATACTACAGTATGCGAGGATGTCCTGGGTTCGAGTCCCAGTTGCGACAGTTTTCTCTTTCTATCTGAAATTATTGTATGGATTGGGTATTTTCACAAGCCAGGTCTTTTATTTATGCTGTCTGTCTTGCTTTGTTAACCCTTTACCTTAACATATTTGTTTGTTAAAAAAACTGTCCTAGAAGACGTCCTAATGAAAGTTCTTCTTGGTTATATTTAATTGTTTTACGTGGGGGATCTGCCATCCTTCTATCCTTCCGTGTCTGCAATGTCTATTTTGAAGAAATTATGGACAGAGGCACTAAGGCCCGTATTCTGAACGCTGACTAAAACTCGTACTTGACTTGAAATGACGTCACACCTATTTAGTGCCATTCACCACCAGAACTTCGTTTGGATACATTTGGAAGAAATCGGGTGGTGAATGGCACTTAATAGGCGTGACGTCATTTGACTTGAAACGACGTCACACCTATTAAGTGCCATTCACCACCCGATTTCTTCCAAATGTATCCAAAAGAAGTTCTGGTGGTGAATGGCACTAAATAGGTGTGACGTCATTTCAAGTCAAGTACGAGTTTTAGTCAGCGTTCAGAATACGGGCCTAAGTAGCTCATTAGTCCACCTCAGTGTAAAGAGAATGCAAGTTAAATTTATCAAGACGATCCTTTTAATCTACCCCATGGTTCACGTGGTGGATGAGTACTCTGGGCTGCAGGCAATAGGTGAATCTTGCAGGTTGCTGATGTAACTCCATGCTAAAGTGTATGTTATGCCAAGTTTTGTTTCTTATTTTGTCTCTGATTACAATGTAATAACCTGATAAATTAAGAAAACAAAAAAAATACCTATTTAAAAAAAAGGTTGTAATTGAGGACAGTGACTTAAAACGTAATAGCTGTTGGTTATTGTCTCCATGAGTATGCCTTCTGGCAAATAAGTGGATAAACTGTAATGGAGCGAATTATCCTACGACTACTAACCTTTTCAGTTCACTATTCTGTTTTCTGCGCTTGTTAGCAGTACATTACTGAATCAATCAAATGTTTACATTGATACTGGTAATGTTTGTAGGTCATTGTATGTAATTAGCACAAATTGGTCAATTACTGTTAATAGAGCTTGCTGTCAAACACCTGAGTGAAGCATTAAAGGTTAATATAACGTTGACTGAACATTAAGCCACCAGCTGATGAATGATGCAGGAAAATTGCTAGGAAATGTATTGCTGTGAACTATTCGTAATTCAAGTTGACGTATTTTTCTGTTTTCCAGATACCGGTGTGTCACCATGCTGGATGTACGGTTAGTCACGTGCATCACCTGCCTATTAAGTGCCATCACTGGAGTTATTTCGGAAGGGTGAGTAAGATTGACGTTGATTTGTATTCCTGTGAGCACCGAGTTTGTTGAATTATGTAGCAATTTTGTTGACGCAGCTGTAGGTTCGTGGAACATACCTTAATTATTCAAATAGTGATTTCGAAATACTTTTGACTGCACACAAAAAAAGTTTTGGAATGAAACACAGGCGTGTCATTTGGGAGTGGATCCAATTTTACGGTTTAAAAAAAGCCGGGTTAATCTGAAAATTCTTAACCTGTGATCTACCCTGGTGTTTTTTTCAGGGGGGGGGGGGGTTATCAGGTTTTACCTGGCTTCTTCAGTTTCACCCACTAAACCATAATTTTCAGGCTACATCATGGTGTAAAAATATTGATTTCTATAATGTATTCAACTGTGTGACTACAAGTGCATATTTTAACCTAAAAATTATAGCTTTATGTCCTAGTGCCTACCTGTTCACCAGAAAATGTTGTTAACAAACTAAATTGTAAATATTTAGAATTATTTTTTACAGGAACTTTACATCTTGCATGAAATGAAAAATTATTCTTGAATTTTGTTACATAGCCTGAACGGCACTTTAACGCTTTCCATAAATAAAGTAAAGTAAAGTAAAGTGGAACAACACAACAATGTAAGAAAAAAGAAAGAAAATATCGTAGCTTAACATCTAGGAGACCACTAAAAATTATACTAGCCTTAACATTTTATCTCAAGTTTTTGACAACGAACGAAGCATAAGCCATTTGTGATGATTATATGTTTACATTTATTAGTAGGATCATTGTTTTCCCCAATATTGGCCATTTCATATGACAAAAACCCACTTTTGAGTTTTACTGAGTTTTTTTAGGTGGGTTGAATCCGAAAAATCCCAGTGGATTATTTTCATTGGTTTTTTTGGGGGGGGGGGGGGGGGGGGGGGAACCCTGCATCATAGCGTGAATGGTTTTTTTAACTTATCAAAATATTTTTATTTCTGTGCATTAATTGGTCAAGTACAATTTTTCGACCATGGGAAGCCATTGACAAATTCACAATGAAAGATGTGTCTTTACACGTGCAAAAAGATATCAAGGGTTTGTTGAAGGCTAGTTGATTTTTTGCGGAGAGTTGTGGGATAAATACTTTCTTTCCAGTTTTGAATGCACATTAGTGCCAGTCAGTAGTCGATCTAATTTTCTCTCTTTACAACTTAAATGGATTCTATAAGTTAAAGTTATTTTGATTATTTATTGTGCAGTAGTCCAATAAAAAGTTTCCACCATGGTAAACCATTGACTAATATGTGATGCAATTTGTTTCGTAGACTATTTCCTTTTCATACAAAATTCAACTTCTGTCTTACCTAACACAAAGCGTAAAAAATATCGACAATTTAGCGCACTCGACATTATAACTCAGTCTCAAAAACAGCAAAATATGTCGAGTGCGTTAAATTGTGGATTTGTGGACTCTTAAAGTAAAAAAAGCCATTTTGCTATATTTAAAAAAAAATGTGTAAAAAAACTGCAATTTACATGTTTTAAAAAATAAAATATTGACAGCTCTTGTTACTTTGTCGTCAATTTAAATTAATACCCCAAAAAAACCATTAAACATTTAGTAGTCAGTCGTTTGTGTATTTGTACTTGGTAACAACTTACTGTTATTGTGAAAAAATCATTGTCTCATTTTGTGGCTTATTTAATTACTGACAAATTTACTATGGAAGTGTGTGAAAGTATGTATTTTCAGGGATGAGAATCTTCCGACTTTGAAAAAAAGTCTCCATTGAAAGCTTGTTCCTTCTTTGATTGGCATTTTTTGAGCTTTGACTCTGACAGCAGATCAGGTCGTAGATTCAAAGTACCAGTATTAGGAAAAAGGCTGTATCTTAGTAATTGAAAGAGACCTTTCAGTAAACGTATTCCTATAAGCATTGTATTTTAAGTAACTTACCGTTTATATTTGTGGCCAATTATTAGTTCTCGAGTGCAAAATATGACAGAAAGTAACTTTCTATGTGCCATGAAAACATTGATTACCTATTATTTTAATAGCAGTTCCTTCCTTTGAAGGGCTCAATCCCCTCGAGATAAAAGTTGGCTTCTCTACCGTGCTCGCAGCTCCCTTTCTATGGCGCATGCGTGTAGGCCTCTATATGAGGAGCCGCCTGTCAGCTGAGCATCATTCATTATTCCTAGGGCACCGCCACGTGTTGTTATTCTCTTTTTGCTCTCCCGGAAAAGGATCTCTACAAGCGGACTCCCGAATTCTGCTGAGGCAACAACGGGTGACCGTTGGTTCCTTTTGACTCCTGGATGTCGAACTCCCTTGGGATCTTCCCTCGGGCCTTTGGCCCGGTCTCTTGGATTCCAAATTTCCGTGCCTGTGCGCTTCAGCGCGAGGCTAGAAGACTAACGAGACTGCTGACCAAGATTCAGTCTCGTCTGCTAGGATCATGGATTCCCGAATTCTTCTTGTGACTTGATGTTCCATTTGATCTTCTGTTGTGTCTCATGCACACGGACTACAGCAAGCGCTGGTACGCTACAAGACACGACCAGGCATCCGAGCATTTGGACACAATGCTCGAGGCTCGACGACTACCAAGAACTCGGACCAAGGTTTGGTCTCCTCCTTTCGGACCACGGATTCCGTGTTCTCCCAGCGGGTTGCTGCGTCAGCATTGTGATCTTTTCAACACACAGACTCCTGCACACACTGGAGCACTATGGACAACTGAGGTACCAGGCATTCGGAAACTATGCTCGGGGCTTGAAGATTAACAGGCCGTCGACCAAGATTCGGTCTCCTTTCGTGGGACCATGGATTCCCGCATTCTTCTGGTGGCTTGCTTCTTCAGTTTCGTTGTGTTTTACACGCACGAGCTCCTGCAAGCACCAGAACACTGCAGCACTGATGTCCGAGCAACTGAGCAGTCGGCCGACGCCCAAGACTCTAAGGCTGACTAGACCACTGACCGGGATTCGGTCTCCTCTTATGGAACCACGGATTCCCGGATTCTTCTTGCAACTTGCTCTTTCAGTTGCGTTGTGTCTTTACACACAGACTTCTGCGGACACTAGTACACGGCAGCACCGACGACCAAGCAGCCGAGCCTTCAGATGACGTCCAAGACTCAAAGACTAACACGGCCACCGACCGAGATTCGACCTCCTCTTATGGAACCATGGATTCCCGGATTCCTCTTACAGCTTGCTCTTTCAGTTTCGTGGTGTTTTTCACTCACACGAACTCCTGCATGCACCAGCACACCGCAGCACAGACGATCAAGCAACCGATCATTCTCACGACAATCAAGATACGATGGCCGACAAGTCCACTGACCAAGATTCGGCCTCTCCTTTGGGGACACGGATCCCCTGATTCTTCTTGCGGCTTGCTCTTTCTGTTTCGTGGTGTCTTTACACACACGGACTTCTGCAAGCACCAGAACATTGAAACACAGACGTCCGAGCAACCGAGTATTTGGAGGACGCTCGGGGCTCGGCAATCAACAAGTCCTCCAACCAAGATGCAGTTCCCCCCTTTAGGGATTCTCCTGACGGCCTGCTCTTTCAGTTTCATCGTGTTTTACACACACGGACTCCGGCAACCGCCGAAATACGGCAGCACCAACAAACCAAGCATTCGGACAACACTCGAAGCTCGAAGACTAACAGGACCACCGATCGTAATTCGGTCTCCTCTTCTACGACCGTGGATTGCTGTTCACCCTGTTTCTTCTGCCAGCTTGTGTCTTCACATGACGGATTCCTGCAAGCACTGTAACACTACAGCACTGGCAACCGTACAGAAACCTTTTACTTCGTCCTGTCTTCGGTCTTCGTTCTCCGTGTCTAACAATGACGGTCTTCACTGGCGACGACCGCTGCGCAGTTACTGTAACACAACCATCCGTTCTGCTCTCCAGCCCTTTCTCTTCGGATGGCGTCCCTTGGACCTCCGTTCTCGGACTCCCAGTCCGTTGAGTCTTCAAGGGTCAACCGAGGAGGCCGTAGCTATACTAAACAGGCTTGACATCCGTCCCGATTTCTGCCTCTCGTCTCCCAACGACTGTCTTCACAAGCAGTGGCCATCACACCTTTGCAGTATCCTGCCAACTATTCGGCTATAAAGCCTCACTTTTTTGAACAACCCCCACCTCCCCTCTTGGAGTCTCCTTGGGACACTTGCGAGGACCTCGGCTACGCCATGCAGTGTTGACTGGCCTTTTGCATCTTATCTCCTATCTCCAATAATCCTCGCTGGTAGCGACCGAGCTTCGCTTCTCGGACGCCTCTCTAATCCCAACCAACGGTCTCCCAGACCCTGGAGTCTTCTTGGGGCACTCAAGAAGACCACGGATTCGCCATGAAGCTCTTTACAGTCACCTGCCACCTGTTCCGGACTCCTGTCATCCCACAACAGTCCTCGCCAGTGGCAACCTTGTTTCGCGTTTCGTACCCCTCTCGCACCCCAACCCATGGTCTCCCAGACCCTGGGTTCCGCCAGCAATAATCAAGGTGAGCACCGCAACATGAAGCAGATTTTATATTCTTCCTGCTGTAGTGTGACAGTGTGTCCCGCTGCCTTCGGTCTCCGATCTCCGAGTAGAAGCTCTCACAAGCAACAACCACACTACACAACAGCTGTAACTTGTCGCCCACTCTACAGTTTGCCTTCAGATGGCCCCCTCGGGCTTTCGTCTACATTCCTCCAGACTCTTAGGGATGCTAGAAGCATGAACAGCAACTTGACAAAGCTGTCACATTCACCCTGTCTCCTGTCATCCGACGATAGCCTTCGCAAACACTAACCGTGTTTTACGTCTTCACATTGCCCCCCCCCCCCCCTCGCCGGCCACAGTTCACGATCCTCCAGACCCTCGGGTCTGCTAGGTATAATACAGGGAGTCACGGAATCATGACGGACTCTGCGCTACTACACGACTCCTGGCCTCCGTTCACCTGCGTCCAGCCACTTGTCGACAGGAATGTGACGACCAGCTAGGTCTGCTGAGAACACATAAGAAGACTACAGTCAGCGACTTCTGCTTCATGGCACCCATCTCTAGTTGACAGGAACCTGGCAGTTATTTCGTGGACCCTTTCACGGTCCACAACTAGTTCCTACCTTCATCCTCGTTCTACGGTCTTCCCGAGCCTCAACCCGCGTTCCTCAGGACCCTTTGGTCCGCTTGCAACATCCAAGGGAGCCATAGCCCCACATGGAACATTCACGTTGGCCAGCAACTCTTGTCCCCGGTCGCCAGTTTTCCTTCTGACATGCCCTCGGCTGCTGTCTCTTCTATCCCTCACACCATTCTAGGACCACAGGTGCCGCCCAAACAGCGCCTCTTTCACCAAACTGCTACAGCAGACCTGCACATCACCTTTTGCTTCAAGGCATTCGGCCCCTTTCCTTTATGGCCTCATTTGCATTTTCAACCTTCCAGGTTCAAAACAAGGAGAGGGGAACCGTCATGGCCTCCAGGGCTGCCTCTGAACAGCATCACACGGACTGAGGGTCCGACCGGTCACCCCAATCAGATAAGCCGTGGTCTGGGTAAACAGAAAACGTTAGGGGCGCAATTGCTTTCTTCGGGCACCTAGGCTATAACTCCGTCTTTGGTCGTTCACGTTCGCAACACCGTAACTCCGTAAAAATATGTTTAATGTTCAGCTTAAATGTTGAAAGTATTTCGAGGTACAGCCTACTTGCAGTTGCTCCTCCCCTTCCCCGGATGCCTTACCCTGCATGATATTTCCAGACTTTGTTTCCATGGGAGTGTTCTCGTCCATGTGTTTTGATATCATTTTTGTTCTATTCATTCCAGATACCAGTAATTCACTGACTGTGTAACTCATGTCGTGTTTATTTGCTTCTAATTGCAGATATTACCTAGTAGTCGCTCCAAAGGTGCTGCGGCCTACATTAAATTACCATGTTAGTGTGTCTGTACACAACGTGTCTAGGCCAGTGGGAATGACTATATCTATTGGCGGGCTGACTGATTCTGGATCTCCTATTATGATGAGCCAACAAGCTCTCCTTGAATCTGATAAGAGCCAAGTTGTTAACTTCCAGGTGTGTTCAACTGTATTATGTACATAAATTGTTTGTTGCACTGTAATGCAGGTAGTAACGTCTATATGGTACTGCCATTGACCTGTGAAGACATAAGGTGCAGCAGTAAAATATAACGAGAATGTAGATATATTTTAATAACTTTTATGTGATTATAGAACCACATTCATAGCTCGTAAGCAATCAACTCGCGGTTCGCACAAGCCTGGAAAATTTAAATAATTTAAATATGTCTAATGAAGCAAGCAGTCTGCATTAAAGACTGGTCTTGTGAGGATACACCATACACTAATCTGAGAAAGAAAGAAAATGCAGACTGCTTGCTTCGTTTACCCTTTACTGGTATATTTCTTCTATATTTTTATTTCTTCTTTATTTAAATATGTGTAGTTGTTTACTTTGAATGTCACGAGACATGTTAACGAAGTCTATCAAAAATATGCACAATTTCAAAAACGCAACGATATATGTATACTTATATATCTGAACATTTTCGACAGTCCTAAATCTGCTGGTTTTGTAAAATCACAGCCGGCTGTCTTCTTTAGGCACTATTACACTTCCCCAACTCTTTTCCTGCCACTGCCTCGCTTGAAAAGGCTTGAATTTTCAAATTGTAAATCTGCTGCTGGGATTTGCAGTCTGAAAAGTGACTGAAAATTATTTAGCGTGGTGCATAAAGATGGTCAAGTATTTCTTTCTACAGTAGCGAGATAGCTTGAGGTTATTATTGCAGGATTAACGACAACATTAATGCAACGCCATTGCATGCTTTCCAGCTTTGTGGCGGTTCGAGGTCCACATACAGTATCTAGAATCAGACTGCAAGTCTACCTTCTCATTATTAAATTTCACCTCTCTCAAAATTAATTTTTGGTAGATGGTTACAGTTCGTGCAAATGACCTACACAGAGAAGCTACCAAGAAACTAACCCCATAATGTGTTTCTAGCTTACGGTACGGAATTGATGACAAAGTAGTTAACTAGTAAACCAGTATTATTTAATTAAACTGATCTGAAATTTCTCTAAACTACAACAATTGGACAGTTTCTCATGGGCCATACGGGTCCAAACTTACGTAAAAAGTACAAAATAGCAGGGATCTGATGCCGGTGTGAAAAAATGTGAAAAATGTAAAAAATTTGTCAGTGGAAAAAAAAACGGGAAAAAATGTGAAACACACAATGTACAAACGAAGTAAAAATAATCAAATTATCCGCCCCAATTCTTGCCCGGCATTATATGTAGGTATCTCTGTGGTTAGAACCCGAAAAAATAAACTGGTTGGTTTTTGGGCGGAGTCGCTTTAAAATTCGCTTTCGCTCTCTCGAGTGAAATTATGGAGAAATTACAATGGTTACTGGAAAAGACAAATTTTATCAAAGAATTTGTAACTGGTGTCATATGATTATATAAAAACAAAGAAATAGCGATACAAAACTGAAAAGTAGGTATGTGAAAAATGCGGTGGGGGATGAAAAGCGGGTATGTGAAAAATGTGATAAAAATTAACTGTGAGAATATGAAAAAATTTGAAAAAAAGCTGGTTTGACATGTAACATCCCTGAAATAGGTAAGGAAAAGTAAATGAGTAGGTTTGGAAGAAGTATGGAACATAATTCATGATAACATGTGCGAATCCTGTCAACTTAGCTACAAAACTTGATGAAATATGTTTGATTCAACAGCTTTGTTTTATAATGATGCATTTTTCTGTGTTCACTGCTGATCTTTGGTGTGATTGTAATGAAGAAGAGGTAAAAAAAAAATTATGTATCTTCTTGGCTGATCAAGATCCTTTTGTTCATGTAATTTTTGTTAGTGCAGTTTTGAAATTGAAAAGTTTTATTCACCCCTGAACCCCTTCAGTGCCAGAACGGACTCAAAGGGTTAATTTATAGCCCCATGTGTACACAGGTCAGTAAAGCGATTTGATCTTGCATCCTTTTGGCTGGGAGACCAGGCCTCTGATATATGCAACGATATACAGAGTGGTCCATAAAAAACGCAACAGCAAAATTTTGTAAGTCCAAACTTTTTTGTTAGCACCCTCCAGAACCGTAAAGGTTCAGATGATGTCTAATAGAATGGGTAGTTTTGAAAGTTCTTTTACAGTTCTGGTGGGTGCTAACAAAAAAGTTTTGACTTAAAAAATTTTTGCTGTTTCGTTTTTTATGGACCACCCAGTATTTCCAAAGAACCCTTCTGAAACTCACTGTTTTTGCCCGTGGTTTTGATTTTTGCGTGTTTGTGTTGACGTACATCCCTGGCACTGAAGGGGTTTAAGTACTTTAGAGCAGTCAGGGCCAGATTGTCACTACGCCTGTCAACAAGCTAGAATCACTACAAAATGTTTTTCACAAAGCAGCACTAAAATATTATTAATGGGTGCAAAAATCAGGACTCGGGAATCGGGTCAACCAGATGCTTGAACAATGAACATGCCAACAGAAGATGTTGAAACTATCTGCTCATCCAGGAATTCCATACAGTAACACATTTTGAAAATGTTTCAATATGCCTCGGTAACCAGCATAATTCTTCTTAGTATTTAAACAGTTATGACTTTTTTTGCCTTCCCTACTCCAAAGTAGGCATATTCTCTTTATGTTATTGTTCACTATTACAACTACATACCAAATCTCAGCTTAAATCGCCCCCCGCCAAAAAAAAAAAGCAATGAGGTGAGCTTGACCTGAATAGTGTTGACAGAAGTCGGGGAGCGGGAAAGGACTTAAAACACTTGAAATATCATGGCCGGCCTCTTCCCTTACTATATATCTTTACTTCAGATGGTAAGGTTTAAAACTGAGCCATTGTCAAGTGTAAGAACCTTTCTTTATTATGATTGTTTATTTATTATTTGTTTGGGCGGGGTGGGGGCTTAGGTAATAAGGCAAACTTGTTTAATAATTTAAGCCATATCTTGATTGGCACATAGATGCAACTGTATGTTATCTTGTTTATATGAAGTGCAAGGGCAAGAGTTATGGGTTGTTCCACATTATGTTTGCAGGAAACTGACTGTATGATGCCACTTGCACTACAAGAGTAAAAACATGTGGTGGTATCACACTGGTAGACTCTACACAGTTACTGTTAGAGTCTACAAGTGGGATATTTACATGTTTTTTGCATTCGTAGTGGTAGGAAACATGGTATCATACAGTCAGTTTCCTGCAAACATAATGTGGAACAAACTATAGTGTTCCACAAGAATCTGGGTTGGGACTGGGAGGAGTTGACCCTCTCTGAGAATAGGAAGGGGGGAGGGGGGCATTTCTTTAAAATTTGTGAAGACGTTTGTGTTCTTCTTTCTTGTTATTTATCCCCGGATTGTGTGCATTGTATGTGAATTGTGTGCATTTGTGCACTTTTTGTGTGTTCTACATGAGGCCAGTAGTGCAATACCGTGCGGGCCAATCCGGCACTGCCAAGAATGTGTTTTTTATTGTTCTTTTTTAAGTAGAAGTTAAAATCATGGAAACATTTTTCTAACAGAAAAATTGTTAACATTTTCACCCTAACAAGACTTAACAGCAAAGTCCCTTAAATTTCTGATGACAGTCCGTACTTCATCATCAGAAGCAACGTGAAAAAAGTTGAAAAATGTGAACGAGTCGCTGGATTTTGTCATTCACGAAATTCAAACTCACTCCAGCGCGACTCGACCACTGATCTCTATCAGCCACGTGTTGCACGTGGGTGGAGTTCTCACTCGTCATTACGCTTGGGGACCATTCATAAAGTATGTCACGCTATTTTTGGCCAATTTTGACCCGCCCCTCCCCCATGTCACATTTTGTCACAACTACTCACACCCCCCTTAAAAAGTATGTCACATCGACCTCCCCCCCCCCCCCCCAAAAAAAAAACCAAGGGGAAAAAGACAACAGATATTAAAAAAAATTTAAAAAAGGAATTTACTCAGTAAACAAGGAAGAAGACCAGTAAATCGACAATAAGACAATAACAAAATTAATATACTAAGACATTTCAATCACGGGTTTGCGAGGTGTCGGTCTAAAGTTATAATTCTGTACAGTATTACTTTTTTTTCACAAATGTTATTATTATTATTTATTAAATAAAGGTGCATAAAAATATAAAAGTGTGACGTCACATTTTGACGGCGCCCGGGGGGCATGTCACGTTTTGTCACACTAAGCTTACCCCCCCTGGAGCGTGACATACTTTGTGAATGGTCCCTTGGCTCAAAGTTCAGGTAGGATGAAGCTACTTTTTGCGTGTAGGTGGTCTGTGATGTTCATAAGGGGATATGACTAAATGTAAATGTTTCAATCGCTAAGGATTCTAGCACACACAAATGGGCCTCTTGCAGAGTGTTCGAACGGAGAACCACATTGGATTTATTCCACGCAATTCTGCATTGCAACTTCTTTTGAGTGCTTAACAATCCCGTTGAGTCTTTCTCCACACCTGGTTGCCCCCACATGTTCAAGTACCCTCGACTCCAGTCTTCTGTTTATTCCTCCAATATAAACATATTTGCATTCTTCACATGACACCTTCTACACCATTTTGCTTAGCGTGCTGAGTTCAGCTTGGGGTAATTGAACTTTGAAGCATTTTTTTTTCAAATTCGCAAGTTATCACAGTTGGCATTGTGCTCCTTAACAGCCTACGGCCTTCTGCTGGATCTCTTCACTTTTATGAAGCAGGAAGGTCACATACTGCATTGGTTGGTAGGGGTAGGTCTCTGCTTGAGGTCTCCTTTGACCGTCTGTTGCCGACAAGAATCAAAACTCTCTGGGTCTAATGGTTGAATTCTCTTTGGGTACCCTCTCTCAGGAAAAGTGGCTTTTGATTGATAAAGATGTCCCATGGCCTTTTCATGTGACGACGAAGCAGAATGATGCGGACGAGCTCTTTCGTAAACAATACCGAAAACACAGATCTGGGGTTTTGCAGATGAAAATGGTAGCCCTCTTCCCATGTGAGAAGTTGAGTAACTGATCTTCCCACCAACGTTGGGAGAACATAACATTCAGGAAGGGTAGCTTGCCTTGTTCTTCCTCTTTCCTCGTGAACATTATGTTGCAATTCAACTCATTGACCCCTTGAAGGCTTGTTGATTAACTTACTACATGCTAAAAGGGAGCGGGGGACCAGTTAAAAGGAGCATTGGAGCAATGTAATCTAACGTACACTGTACGTTTGTCGTGCGTAAAGGGTTAAGTGCCTTATGGAAGGAGTATTTTTAAGATAAACTTTAAAGGGGATTGCCACCAAATGACAAGCTACATCATATCTATAGCCATTTTCCGCTCTCTAGTTCTGTCTAGCCCTTACTTTCAACAGGTGAAGGAACACACAAATAAATTTCTTTTTACACAACCGACAAGCCACGTGTCTCCTTAATTATTGATTGTAAAGTTGGTGCACCCATGTGCACCAATAAGCAAGTGGTAAAGTTAAGCCTAAGGACATCACAGGTGCTTTTTTCTATATATCGACCGTTTTGAAATGCAGATTTTGAACCGCTAGATGGGCACCTCTAGCGACAGTAATCTTGTTAATCTTAACCGCTTGCTCCCTGGTGTACGTGGACGCTCTAAGTTTACATTCAATAAGTAAGGAAGCCCGTGGCTAGATTGTTGTGTAAAATGAAATTTCTTTACATATTCCTTCGCTTGTTGAAGAATGGTAGACGGCGCTAGATGCTGCAACCTGTCATTTGGTGAATGGGCAGCTTTAAGAGACTTACTTGTAAAGTCTCGTTGGTGGTGAAAGTGTTCTCAATTTTACTATTGGAAGATTTTTTCTATGATGTCATTATTTAGCAACTGTAGTCGCCGTTTGCCGGTGTTCAACGTATAAGTACATAATATTACCAATCTTACAATTTGCATTTCTCATTATGGTTTTATGTCTGCAAATTAATACACTACAATGATACATTTTTTTTTTACTTAGGCTTCGTAAGCCCATTAATAGTATTTTCTTTAAGCCCATTAATAGTAAATTCTGTAGTGACCATTGTGCTTCGTTCATGGTACTAAAAAAAAGTTATGTTCTATGTGGAGAGCTAATGAATTTTTAAAGCAGCAAAAGAGTAATGATACTTTTTCTTTCCCTTCTAGGTTGGTGAATGGGGAACTGGCAAGTACACAATGCGTGTCGTTGGAAGTGGAGGTCTTCAGTTCACAAACGAAACTGAACTCTATTATGAACACAAGAGTTACTTAGTTTTTGTGCAAACAGACAAAGCCATATATAAACCTGGACAACCTGGTGATTCCTTTTTTTTTACTTCCTTTTATTTCATTATCGTTTTATTTTGTAATACTGTGGCCCATTTTTCTAAAAAAAATAATTCTTCCTTCCTCGTTAATATTATTTTACCCTTGATCGGTTTTATTATTTTGTGTTTTTTTAGGTTTAATAAATTCAGTATTAGATTAGTATACATTGAGTGATAGGTACAATGATTCGGTGTTACTTGTGTTTTGTCTCACTAAAGATGCTTACTTTCTTGTACTGACATCGATCATGATGATAAAACAGTTCCTCTTTGTCTACTGTGCGCATATGAATATTTCAACAAAACTTTTGTTTGTTACAATTCATGTGACCCCCCCCCCCGCCCACACCTTGCCTAGAATTAAGGCTTACTGAGTTCAACTCGAAGTCATTCTTAATAGTAATACTGTACCAACCACGTCATTTTCTGCTAAACTGATATTGGAATGATCAAGCGTTAGTTAATTCAGCCAATACCGCACTGCTCAAATACATAATAAAGTAGTCAAATCCAAAAAATGGGTCATCAGTTATAAGTAAGAAATTGTTTGTTCTTGTCACATGAGGCAAAACATAAGGTTGTTCAAATTTTCAGAAAGTGGGTGCTGTCTAACCATGCTTGAGGCTGTTGCTTCAATTGCGTTGCTTGTACTCTTGCTGTCCTCTTCGTTCTCTCTGTCGAGCTACAGAAGTGCCACCTGGCTATTTCAAGTTGTCTTGTGTGGCCTATCTGATGTGGCTGATAGCCCTGGATTAAATATTGATAGTATGATGGCGGTGACTTACTTTTTATGCAATAGGGCTCTCACACGGGGTAGGCCAGTGGGTCCAAGTACCCAGGTGAGGTGGACCTGGCATGTGCCAATGAAATTTTAATAAAGTGTTTAATTAATTTCTTGCTGTCTTGTGACTGTGTCTATCTCAGGTAGTAAATTTTTTATTTTGAAAAACTACAATGCACTCAGAAATTGGTCTGAGCGGATCATGTTTTCTTGTATTTGAGGGCAGTAGGTTTTAGGCATGGCTAGGGAATGTTGACGGCAAAAGTATGACCTGCCCATTTATTATCTCAGAAAATTACAAGATATTAGCATGTGGGAGTTACTTTGACTGTTTATTTATGTGGAACATACCTTGCTGATTATAATACATGTAAATTTTGTTTCAGTAAAAATTAGGGTTATAGTTGTTGGCCCATCATTAAAGCCAGCAAGCACCGGAAATCTGGACATGTTTGTCACGGTTAGTATTTTTTTGCGGTGCTATTACCAGTACTTGAAAATACAGCGAATAGAGCTTGGGTTACAGGATACTATTACTGGATCCATTACAGCAGCAGAAGTTAGTTCATGTTTGTTAGCATAAACACGTTATGCACTAAACGTAACTGTATGCTGTTGTTTCCTATTGGCTAACAAAGTGTGCGAAGGCGTGTTAATTTTAATTGTCTTATTATTTAGGTATGTTTTTTAATGTTATTTGAAAGTTGGATTACCAACAATGAAAATATACACTGGAATTGCTGTAATACAGTCAGTTCCATTTATGCAGTTAACGATTTGTTGAATGATGGCGCTTGGATTCTATCTAGCGAAACAGGTCTTCATCAATTCACTTTCACAAATCACTTTTTATGACCACTCGTTCACTAAAGGTTTCGGACTTTCCTTCATGTCATTTGTGTATATTTATTCAATAGTATTGGGAGTACAATTCCTTCACTGTGTACTTGTTTTCAAATGAACGTTTTCAATGAACGTTCAATCATTGATTCATTGGCATAGGCTTGTAAAGTTCTCGGTAATTTGAACTCAGTTTATCTGCTGCTAATAGAAGTTAAATAGTTATGCAAGTGTAGTGTCCGTTGCCCTGTACAAATTATTTCTTACTGTGAGCAAATTGTTTTCCTAATCATGAAGTGGGATGAAAATCATAATTACGTTGTATAATTTTTCTCTGTGTATACCTGTACATCTGACTAAGTGGCCAATGTACTCCATTTTACGATTAAGTTCGGTAAATATTTTAATTATCTTATAAAATGTGTAAACTTAAAAATGTGATGCATTTATATTTTACTCTTTTTTCTCCATTATCTTTGGTTTAGGATGGAAAAGGCAACAGAATTAAGCAATGGAAAAGAGTATTTTTAACACGAGGTACGTATTTTCTTGCAACATTGTTTTTTGGCGAATGAAAACCAGCACAGCAGTTGGTGACTAGAAATTTACTTTTGTTTCAAAATGGTGACTAGCGATAGCAGGCAAACAGCGATTATCTCTAGAACCGTACTATTTATGGACAAACAGTTTGCGGCATTGTGCTCAGATTTGCAAGGGTTACACAATAATTGTTTCTAGAGTAATACTGATGTTAAAGAAATTATGCAATGCAATAAATAAAAATTAAATTTGGACCATTTCTCGGGCAAAAAAAAATTATTTTGTGCTCAGGAGGTTTTTTTTTTTTACTTGTTTAGTCGGAATACCCTTGTTAAAAAAATCAATACTGAGATGTAGCACCTGAAAATACGTCATATCACGTAACGTGCATCTTCACCCATTAGTTTCTGAAAGCCAATAACGTGTGATGTCGAACATTTTAATAGTTATATTACTTGCCTGCAAAAACTATGTGATATCTAGCAACGACGTTGTAAAAAAAAGGTTGGTGCAACCAGTTTTAGGCAGAGCGGCTAAGCCTGCGAATCAATGTTCTGTTTTTTAAACAGCCTTTATCTTGTAAAATTTGTTACCTATGTTTCGAATAAAAACTACGAAATGGCAAGTTTAGCTGTATTGGCTAAATGACGATTGCTGCTGGATTGATATTCGCGAAGGTTGTTAACTTCCCTAAAACATGGAATATTACCGCTTTAAAAGGACTAAATTTAAGGTTAAACCTAATATTAAACAATACTCTTTGTTTCAGCCTTTCCTTAGAACATGTAACAACGACATAAGAATTCGATCTGGCCATGCTGTTTAACTTGCCTACCTGCTACCATTCATAAAAAAAATTATCACCTAACTAGAGGAAGCCATGAATTAAGTTTACGGACACACTTTTCCCGGCACTCTTCCCGACATTTTTCAGGTTGAACTTGTTCACCAACGTACGTGCCCGGTCTTGATCGATCACTCCTGCCTGGCTGCTCTTTCACGGGGCCGGTAGAATGGGAGAGTCCACTTCCAATGCGGGCGTGAGGAGGGGCGAAGTGATTGTATGGCTTTTTACTGTTTTTTCTTATCGGCTCTTTTCTTAGCAGCTCAGCCGGCACCAGCATTATTATGTAGATATTGGTATAATTGTGTTAATGCTGAGACAAATAACAACCATTCTGGTTAAAGGAAATGCAAGAGCACAACAGCAAAAATCAGACCACAAACATGACAAATATTCATTACGGAATTATATTTCATTGAAATGCCGTGACCAGTGTTATATATATATATATATATATATATATATATATATATATATATATATATCAGTGGCTGTACATCCTTGTATAGGAGCGCTTTAGTTTAGCTACTTGCCACGAGAGGGCAGCACTAGGCAGCCCCTCTCCAGCATGGCGTCTCCTAGCCACATAACTTCGTTTCAGTTGTCCTTATTTAAATCTTACAAATAACTTAATAATCTTTAGTTATTAATACTTTACATGGTGTCAGAAGTGGGATCAAATATCATAAGGAAGAAGACCGAATGTAAATTGCCCTCTTTCTTCAAGTTTGTGGTGAGATTTTGAAGAAACAGTATCAGACATTAGTATTCCCAGAGCCAACAGAAGATTCTCCCGATCTTACTATCAGGCAAGTACTAGATACTTACGATCTGCATTGCAAAGCCTATACAAATACTGCTAAGGCATCGTACGTTTTTTGGCATATGGACCAGACACCTGATCAGAGCTTTGATGCGTATTACAGGGAATTAAAACTGCAGGCCGACGAGTGTGCATTTGACAAATCACCAGATCCTATAAAACGAAATTTAAGAGACAAAATAATTTGTGGCATCAAAGATGAAGCCCTTTGAGTTCGTCTGTTCCGTGATAAAAATATAACTCTTGAAAACTTAATTGAGGAGTGTAAAGCTGCAGAAATGTCCGACATGCATGCTGCTCAAATTTCAAAGAAAGACCCTTCAGTTGAAGCAATACAATGAAACTGGAGATACAACCCACAAAATTTCAGTGAAAGACGTGAGCACTACTTCGAAAAGCAACAGTACAAAGGTACAGGTCGCCATTTGCATAACGGTGAAGGTCGTATACGGAAGGAGCTCGTCAGTTCAAAAGTCCATGTTCTAGGTTTGCTACTTTCCATTCAAATGGCAACTGTCCTGCAAGCGGTGCACAGTGTCATAATTGTGGCAGATTTAATCACTGGCAACAAGCCTGCAGGTATGTGCCTAAAGAACAATCACAGAATAATAAAGAAACGTCACAAGGCAAGAAAATTCGACATCTACACTTTGTTGCAGAAGGTAGTGACAGTGACAGTGATGGATTTTCATTAGGTGAACTTGTAATTGAACACATTCAACAAAGTCGGATAAATCCGTCAGAATGGTTAGAGCATGTTGATGTAAATGGTTATGATGTTGAATTCAAATTAGACCCTGGTGCACAGGTAAAGGTCATTCCCAGGTTAGAGTATGACAAGTGGCCTGTAAAACCCAAATTACATCCAACTGCATACAAAGTTACAACTTACACTAAAGAGGTAATTCAGGTAACTGGAGAGTGTCTACTAGTATGCACTGTTGAGGGTGTTTATCCATGTACACTACCTTTTATTATTGTAGAGCATGATGCAAAACCAATTTCAGGCATTGCTGCTTGTGAAATATTACAGCTAGCTAGCAAAGTGTATACCTAAGGCTGAGCGTTCCGAGATACCTAAGTTTGTCCATACAGTACAAGCAAAAACAAATGGGTCGGGTAAGAGTAAATCAGTTAAAGTTGGCAGTACGACCAAATGTCAGCAGTCTGTTAGTCGTGCACAGTTGAATTCAGGTACTCATTCAAGGTTAAAAGACACACCGGAATCGCTGATTGAAGAATTTGATGACGTTTTTCAAGGCATTGGTTGTGTTCCAGGTGAATACCATATAACATTAATGGAAGGTGCTATTCCTCATGTAGGGGCACCAAGATCTGTGCCTGTTGAAATTCAGGAAGACTTAAAACTTGCTTTAAATGAAATGGTTGAACAAGGAATTATAATACCTGTTCATGAGCCAACAGACTGGGTTAGCAACTTAACAGTTACTCGTAACCCAAATGAGAAATTACGAATTTGTTTAGAACCAAGCCACTTAATAAGGCAATTCAACGCAACCATTGCCACATTCCAAACCAAACTGAATTATTTTCAAAACTAAATGGTTGTAAAGTGTTCTCGTTGTTTGATGCTAAGTCTGGATTTTTGGCAAATTAAACTAGACCATGAGAGTTCTAAGCCTACAACATTTATTACGCCGTATGGTACCTCAGGATGCCGTTCGGGATCTGCTGCGCACCTGAAGCCTTTCAGATGACAATGGATCAAGCATTTGAAAATGTGGAGTCTGTCGAGCCATATTTTGATGATTTGTTGTTAGCCACAATAGACGATAATGGTCACTGCGTTCAACTTCGTAAAATGTTGGAAACCTCACGAAAAGTAAATTTAAAACTTAATGCGGAAAAGTGCAAAGTGGGAGTTGACAAGGTTTGTTATTTAGGTCATATAATCTCTGCGAATGGTCTTGAACCTCATGATACAAAGCCTAATGCTATATTAAACTACCGTGTTCCCAATGGTCGAGATGACCTTTTACGTTTTTTGGGAATGGCAACTTATCTGCTGAAGTTTGTTCCGAATCTTTCACAGAAAACTGCAAATTTATGCAGGACTAGGCTACTAAAAAAAGATGTTGCATTTGTGTGGGATGTAACAACACAGGAGTGCTTTGAAGAACTAAAAACTGTTCGTCAACGCACCAGTGTTGCAATATTTTAACAGAGAACTGCCTGTTGTGCTGTGAGTCGACGCAAGTTCCCAAGGCCTTGGAGCAGTCCTGTTGCAAGATGAAAAGCTGATTGCTTACGCATCAGTATCTCTGAATACAGCTCAACAACAAAACCCTTAAATTGACAAAGAATTGCTTGCAAGTAATTTTGGGTTAGAGAAGTTTCATTATTTTGTGTATGGAAGACAAACCATTGTCCATACAGATCATAAACCATTAATTGGCCTTGAAAATAAGCCTCTGCACCAAGTTTCACCCCGTCTGCAGAGGATGCTCATGCGAAAGCAACGGTATGGTGTTAAACTTGTGTATGTTCCTGGAAAGACGCTAACTGTGGCTGATTAGTTTTCTCGCGCACCAGACCCAAGTAACTTTTGGCATAATGATCATGTAGGTACTGAGGAAGGTAATGTGTGCTTGATCGTAAAAGTGTCTCAAACTAAACTTGATCAGATTAAGATAGCAACAGCTGAAGACGCAGAATTGCAGGCTGTGGTGGCCGAAAAACAAAGCAAAAGTGGAAAGCTTAGCTCGGCCTTATTGGCACTGCCAGAATGAAGTTAATGTGCAAGGTGGCTTGTTATTAAGAGTCTCGAGACTCGTCATTCCAAAAGTTTTTCGTAAAGAAACCCTGAGAAGGCCTCACATTGGCCATAGAGGAATAATAGCTTGTAATACTAAGGCACGCGAAACTAAATATTGGCCTAACATGGATACAGAAATTCAAGAAATGGTTTCAAATTGCATGTCATGCCAACAACATCAGAATGCTTACCGCAAGGAGCCGTTACTTGATAGGAAAATTCCTGAACGCCCATGGCAGAAACTCGCTGCAGATTTGAACGGCTGCAACTACTTATAGTAATTGACTATTTCTCAAAGTTTGTTGATGTACTGGAAATGTCAAAAACAACTGCTAGCTCAGTGATCGAAGCTTTTAAAGCTATCTATAGTAGGTACGGACCTCCAGAAGAATTGGTAACGGACCACGGTCCGCTTTTTGATTCCCAACTTTTTCGGCATTTTAACAAAGAATGAGGTGTTATTGCATAACCCTTCTTCACCTCTGTATCCTAAGTAGAATGGATTTGTTGAGAGGGCAGTACAGACAATTATTAAAAAGTCGCTTAAAAAGGCTGCACTGTCTCAAGCTGATACTGCTGCAGTTATATTGGATTACAGTGCTACTCCGGCTAACAATTTGCCATTCCCAGCGGAGTTGCATCTCGGCAAACATCTCCGAACACTCGCACCTATACATCCTAAATTGTTGCAACCACATTATTCAATAAGTAAACCCTACCATCAGTTAAAAATTAATCAAGAGAAACAGCATGATCATGCCGATAAACATACTAAACATCTAAAACCTCTCCACACAGGTCAGACAGTTCTGTACTACACGGGTACAAAGTGGATAAAAGGTACAATAACAGAAACTAACCACGCTGTACGCTCTTACAAGATTGCTACTTCTAGGGGAGATACAATCCAGCGTAACAGATTTCACTTAAAACTTGTGAAGGAAGGAGATGAGTGTAGGGTTAAAACCAAAGCTATTAAATTGAGTCCAGAGGATTATTGCTATGAAAATAGTAGGCCTAGGTGTTTGGAGCAAGGTATTGCTGGGGAACAGCAAAGAGAGGTACGCAATCAAAATGAGCAACCAGTTCGTACTGGTACTCGTACTGTCACTTGGTCTGGTCAAGTAGTTAACCCTCCTGTATGGCTATGAGTGAGCTGATGAATTATTCAGAATTTCCTATTTGTTTTGTAAAATGGAATACATATGGTTAACATGGCTGGTCGTTGTTTTGCGTTTGTTAATCTTTGGTGGGGGCATGTTATACGTATGTATGTATATATCAATGGCTGTACATTCTTGTATAAGAGCGCTTTAGTTAATAAAGTTTAGCTATTTGTCACGAGAGGGCAGCATTAGGCAGCCCCTCTCCAGCATGGCATTTTCTAGCCACATAACTTCGTTTCAGTTGTCCTTATTTAAATCTTACAAATAACTTAACCCTTTAAGGACGGGTGCGCCCGAATGCGCCCGCTGTATAATCATTGTTTATGGCTCTTCTACAAGTCATATCGAAAACCTCCAGCCAATTACAGTAAAATTTAAACTGGGATATGAAAGCCAGATCATTAAGGATAAATATGACACAGGTTTCATTCCCTTACCTCAACCGGATGAGAAACTGCGATTTTTTTTTCTACAAGTCAGTTATAAGTTCTTAGCGCGCACGCAGTCCTTAAAGGGTTAATAATCTTTATTTATTAATACTTTACAACCAGGATTCGAGTCAATGAACACCAGATCACAACTCGGGATGCCCCTGATCTTTGTATCAGGGTTCAGACAAAACCTGGATAGCCTGGAAATCTCAAGGAAAATGAAAATAGAGCGAAAATCTCAGGGAAATTTCAAGGAAAACAACAATTTCTTTGAAAATCGGGGAACAGACAGGGAAATTTGAAAAACTATGTCTTTGTGTCTGATCTGTAAGTTCCATTGAATTAGCAGATTGCAAACAAAATCGAAGGCTAGTAGCAAATATTTTAATTTGTGCTTTAATATGTCCAAGTACATCTTAGATATTTACTTCTGAATGCCGACAGGCTCATTTTACTTGGCTTGACTTACGAATTTTGAAGAGACAATAACGCTTACGCCAACTTGAAGTTTCAGATTGCTTCTGTACTGCGAATTTTTGGCAGGATTCATATAGTTTTATAACTAAGTCTTCCGCCTTCATCAAGCACTGGTTGTTTAGCACTCTAACGTAACATCACTAATATTTGAAAAACGTATAGTGGGGCCAACTGCCAGTTAGGTTGACAGTGGCTCCCTCTCTTCTCCTTCTTTAGATGGTGGTGGGGGGACTGCAATAAAACCGACTCAACCAGTAATACACCTCCCACAAATGCCAGCAGCTGTCTATGCTGTCCCCTGCGCAGAATGCAACAGTATCTATGTAGGGGAAACCAAGAGACGGATTAGCAAACGGGTTGAAGAGCACATGACGGACGTCGAGAATAAAAAAGTCAAAGAAAATGGAATTGCGGCCCACCATCACCGCCTCCATCATGAAATAGCTTGGGAAAAAACCAAAATGATACTCAAATCAAACACACTCTTCGAGCCACACCTACGAGCCCTCGAAAGCCTTGCTATTCAGTTTCTCAGAAACAATCATGTGAAACTCATGAATATCCAAAAACCCGCACATAAAGGAATAGCCAATATTACCACAACAGAGCTCACCTCTGGTTTCTCTTACATGTGGAAAGCCTACCTCCCTCCACCACCACCTAAAGAAGGAGAAGAGAGGGAGCCACTGTCAACGTAACTGGCAGTTGGCCCCACGACACGTTTTTCAAATCTTAGTGATGCTACGTTAGTGTGCTAAACAACCAGTGTCTGATGAAGGCGGAAGACTTAGTAAAAAAACTATAGTGAATCCTGCCGAAAATTCGCAGTACAGAAGCAATCTGAAACTTCAAGTTGGCGTAAGCGTTATTGTCTCTTCAAAATTCTTAGATATTTACTTCAATTAACCAAATCTTAGGCTGTCATGAAAATGTTCCATCTGGATTAATCTCTAAACAGCTATTTTCTGGGATGTTGGATTGTTTTCGTGCAAATATTAATAAAAACATTAACTACTGTCTGTTTCCCTAACTAAACATCTTGTAAATACCTGGAAATTAGCCATTGGATGCACCTGGAAAACCTGGAAATGTCAGGGAAATTAAGAATAAAATAATTGTCTGAACCCTGCTATTCCTTCTCCATTAATGGCAGCCATATTTTCTCTATCTGCTATTACCCCCGACTCCATTTATACAGGATTCCCACCAACCTGGGAAATCTGGAAAACTCAGGGAATTTAAACTACATTTGAAACTCGTGGGAAAAACTCAGGGAATTTTCTGATTTTTCACAAAAACCTGGAAAATTCGAGGAAAACCAAAGCCACACTTTTAGGCCTAGTCCTAAGTGCCTTCAACACATTTTGTTAAGACATTACGGTAAAATAAAATGTATCCTCTTACTTCTGTGTTTACACCGAAAGTTCATTAAATCGGGCTACTCTTTTGCACTGAATGAGCCCTAAATACAAGTAAAACTGTTGAAATGTGTGGAAAAATTTCCTTCCTAAATTTTGGTAAATTTTGGTAAATTTTGGTGGGTATTGAGCACAACTACTCTGGAAAACCTGGAAATCTCAGGAAAATTATTTCAGTATTTTGTTGAGAACCCTGTTATAGCAAGGCTTCGTAGTGGGTTCAGGAAGTCAATATTATTATTAGTCCTTAGAGAGATGGCTTAGATGACAGGGACGTTCATGTTGTGATGTGGAGTTCATTGGTTTCAATCCCAGTAACGTAATCTTAGTTAAATAAAAGTCCATATTGGTTTCGTTCGTTTCAATCCCAGTACCACCATCTCAATTAAATAGAAGTCCATATTGGTTTAGCAAATGTTGCAATTGCATATTTTATAGTTCTTTACTGCTGTATTCTTTAAAGTTGTCCGATACCAATATCTGAAAAAAAAGCAAAAAGTAAAAGCAAATAAACTGAAATTAATTAAATCGAAGCTAAACTTTCTTGGCTTGTACTCTGCTCATTTTTACACTGAAGGAACAAAACCTGAAGTAAAAGTTTCAGTTTATACGGCTTCATGAGTAAGAGTAGTGATCTAAGTGTTCCTCATCACCCCATTACATGGGATAAGGTTTCCTTCCTGATGAATTCCAGCACCCGTAATGATGCACATCTGAGGGCTCTAGAAGCTTTGGCAATGAGACAATTCACAACTCTTAAAAAATGTCCATTGATGAACATCACTGGGTGCACATATGATGGCATTGATAGATTAGTGCCACCCAAACTAGCTGCCAAGCTTGACAGTAAATGGAATATCCAGATAAAAGATAGAGATCAGTGATCCAACAGAACAAGCGTGTGCATTTGAGTTTTGTAAACTTTTAACATGTAGTTTCGTACGATTTTTGTGTGTGTGTGTAAGTTCTGAACGTGAAGGTGAACGGAAGTAGCAAGCTTCACCAAAAATTTAGGGGAACATTGGAGAAGTGTTCATCGTGGTGGTTAATGTATCTTTTCCTGTAATCATAAGTGTTCCTTTTTGGGATTTAGTTTTGGTGCTTGCTAAATAACTTAAAAATACATTAAGCTATAGACTTTTGCTAAAGCTCTCTTTCCAAACTTCTGACTTTCCAAACCTAAAAATGCTTTAAAACCCTAGAAAACGTACAAGTCTGGCTGCTATCCTCATTTTTTCTAGTTTTTAACCAAGAGAGACTTTCATCCCTGTAAAATAGGGACTGTGGCTAGAAATTTTTATTGAGGTTGCATGCAATAAATCATTTGTCCGTCCCCTCCCCCTCAGAAAAAAAATGCATAATTTTTACAGATTCTTAAGTGATACTTTTCTCATCTTTATTTCCTCTTCCCACCCCCCTCCTTCCCATCCAAACTGTCGAAACGGGAGTCTCCCAATCACTGCTGCCTGCCCACCTGTTTAAGAGAAGAAAAAAAGGTGACTGTCAAACTGGCATGTATTTCTTTCCTTGGTCTAGTTTATTACACATTGCTTGTGCTTGCAGTTTGCATATTTGCTGGGAAAATAAGTTAAAGTCTTTGAAAATATTCGGAAAAAAATGTACTATAAAATATTTTTGTGTCTAGTTATTCCTCCATCAGCCTTGCCAGTAGAGTTTTCCCTTCCCTCCACTAGCTACGCCTGTAGTTCAGTCAATTTTGTCACAAGTAGTGAAAATATTTAGTTGATCAATATCACGACGCATACTGAACTGATATGCGTACTGGTATCTCGCCAAAACAGTAACTTGTATTTTTGACCTTACTGATGTAATAATCTTATTTCCACGACAGTAGCCACCTGTTATAAAGAACTCAGTTTTAATGAATTACTGCTTTTAAGGAACAGTTTTCAACAACCATTCTAACATACTTAGTTCAGTTATGTTCCGAATGTAACAAATTTTCGGTTATAAGGAACCTTGTTCACTGTCGACTGTATTGCAGATATTGTGTAATACAGTATTGACTGTATTGCAGATATTGTGTTATTGCCAATACTCCTGATTCCTTCGTTGTGCCAATAGTTGCAAACCCATATTCCTTTCCAGAGGAAACTGATAGTTACGTAAATAATTTTCTGTTTTCTGCTTCACCTCGACAAGCTAAAAAAAAAAAAAAGACATCTACAGTGCATAAGATCACTTTCAGTTATTACGGAAACTTTATGTTCGGATATATAATTTGTCGTTATTTTCAGGAGTATTCAGCGCTGAAATGCCTTTATCTGAGGAGCCAGTGCTAGGAGACTGGAATATAACTGTTACAATACTGGTAAGAATCAATTTTTATGTTATATAAAACTAATCATTTAAAATTGTCTAATTCCGTCTGTCCGTGTAAGTGACAGAAAATAATAGGGATTTTGGCTAACTGTAACTTTGACAGTATTTTCCAATATTATAAATACAAAAGTTTCGAAAGAGTTCACTACGAGAGTTCATTTCACGATTTTGTTCAAGTTTGGGTTCCGTTAGATGCTCAATCTCAAAAATGTAGAATACTCTACCAGTATTTCACTAATTTTTGACAGTTCTTACTTCTTAGCAAGTAGATGGATCATACTTCATATGTCTTTATCAAGCATTGTACTTGTTTTTCTCCTTTGGCTCACAACTTTTCACATGCTTCCTTTTTAATTCAACGGTAGTAGCCCCTGGATTTTTCGGCCTTTCTCCATCTGTACATAAGGCGATTGGTTCGAGGGTGCTATCCGACACATTGTATGTGAAGACCTAAGCGATCGCTTTTGCATGCTTTATACCAATCCGCTACTGTCTTCAGGTGAAAAATACAATAACACACAAAAATTATAGAAAGATGCATGCGTTCATTTCGAAATTCGCTCTGTAATCTGGCGTTGGTTTCTTCATTTTTGGTATATTGTAAGTTTGCTATTCAAGCAAAAACCTTCTTTTTTGACTACCCTTCTGTTCGTTTAGGATTCCTGTGTTATTGTTGTCATGAATTCCTGTCTTCTGTGATAAAAAAGGCACTTCCTGGAGCTCTCTTTGGCTTCTCTGTGATGCTTCAGTGGTTGCATTTGCAAAGGTCTTATTTGCTGTCAGGGTGGCTGACTGGTTAACATGACAGTCGCACATGCTGTAGGGCCTGGGTCCTCCCCTATACATTCCAAAAGAAAAGTACTTGGGAAATGCTCTGGTGCTCACATCGACTATAGCATGTAAAAGATTTAATTAAATTTAATGTAAAAGAGCCCTGGCATTTCCTGGCATGTTCCCCTCATCCAGAGATAATCACATCAGTTAAAACACTAATTCAAGTATTTAGTTTTTTTCCCTTTTTGTTTTCCTGTCTGTATTGGAGACATCGTTTTTTGTAAGTGGCTTAAAATGGCAAAATATCGGCAGGGGGTGTTCACTGTGGCGTGCGTACGACATCTAAAGTTCAAAGATCACACTTCACCACAAAGATATGAACAAAATTCGAACTCATGATCAGTGGTCCAACGGAAAATCCGGCAAACTTGAATTGTGATTCTAACACATCCTGAAACAATGTGAACCTTGTTTCGTTTTCGTTTTTGCGTGGACATCTGCTGATGGAGAACCCTGCATTATTCCACCTAAAATTCAAGTGGACAGGGTTTTTTGGTTCATTTCTTTGTGATGAAGTGTGATCTTTGAACTTTAGATGGCTTAAAACAGAAAGCGGTGCTGCTAACCAACTCTTTTTTCCACACAGGTTAGAGTGGCCACTTTGATATACAGAATTACAGAAATTTTATTTCAACAGTCTGTCTTGCACCGTAATAATTGTATTGTGTTTAATTGTTATCTGCCTAAATGTGGTATTTTTATTTCAGGACCAAGTTTATGTAAAGTCATTCACCGTTGCAGAATACGGTGAGTTTTAGCTGCATCTGCGTATCATTCTTAAACACATTTTGTTATAGAGCGTTTAATAGTCAACATGTTCACTCGTAATGTAGATGATAAATTATATTTTCTTTTCTTTCAGTATTGCCGTCGTTTGAAGTTTCTGTGCATGTTCCGCCATATGCAACTTTCAATTCGTCTGATATGGTGGCCACAATAGAGGCAAAGTAAGAGCCCATTTCACTTGCCGCTGAAGTGCTGCGTATCATTAAGTTTGGCACTGTATACATTTACATTTTGGAAAGTCAAATGCTAAAATAGAGGCACGAACAGAGAAGCTGTTGTTAAAAGTTTGTGTGGTTTCATACTTTGAATTTCGTGAAAATTAAGGCACAGAATGAATGTAACGCAGTTTCAAAATGTCGATGGGGAAACGTTGTTTCCGCGAATTTTCGACACGCGGAATTTTACTTCCCATTCATGTATGTGTTTAGACAAAATGACTTCGGGAGCGGCACGTGCTACGTGATTATTTTCACTAGCAGGGTAGGCTGCTTCTTGCGCCTTCCATAAACGGCAATCTCAACGAAGGTGTCCCGAGTTTTTTACAAAAAAAAACAGTTGCCTAGGGATCGACCGAGTCCGGATATGTCCGGATCCGGCACCGGATAATGCAGTATCCGGCGAGATCCAGATCCGGCCATTATATTGAGCTGGATACCGTTTGCAACACAACCGAAACATGTCCACGTAAACCTGTTGCATGCCTCGGTAAAATAAATCGTAGTAAATTAACTAAGCGATCTACAGGTATAAAAAATTGCAGATGTAATAAGTACAGTGTAAATTATTGCACAAAAATATACTTGGGATAATCGTATTAGGTTTTCATAAATAAAAAAAAAAGTTGAAATTCGACTACATTACGAAAATATTCACCTTCCGTTGCTAAACATGAGAGACCTTGAAACGATCATCGTCTGGTTATTCTTCCATTACAGCGTTGTTTACGGCTTCCGAAATCCTTTTTTTAAGTTTTTAATACCTTAGAAGTAGTTTAAAGTTGTTTTACTTCCTAATTTATATTCGCTAACGTTGAAAGCAAACCGTTTACAGCCGCCAGCGCCCAGCGCATGGCCATCGCGTCCCAACTCCCAGCCGGCTGTTCGCCAAGAGACGCGCACCTGCTAGCTCCAATGGCTGTGACATTGACTCGCTTCGCGTTGACGTCACTTGTGACTGGCCCCCGCCGCGATGAGTGATCACGTGCTATACACGTGCCTTCCAACGGGACCAAGATGGCGGCCGTTCGTTGCGTTCTTGTTACGACAGCTTGAACCAGGGGCTAGTTTTAGCAAACAAAAGCAATTTCACGTCAATTTTGACGATACGGCCAACAAAAACATCAGTTGAGGTAATTAAAATATGATATTAAATTAAAAATAAATCCAAAATACGCGTGCCAAAGTACCTAATTCAGTCGGAATTATACCTCTGTTGTATGCAATGGCGGTTTTTCTTTCCAAACGGGACTTTGAATCCAGGATGAGTGGGAGCAGGGTGGAAGAAGAGAGAGAAGGTGGATCAACTGCTTGCCAGAAAGTCAAGCGATAAAGATACGTTTCACCGCTTGGCCGCTAGATGGAGTTACGGTCGAAAGGGGCTAAATTCGAATGCTACAAGCCGGGCGCGTGCTATTTTCAAGAGCCTTTGCCTTTTTTTTTCTGATTATTTACGGCTGAAAAACTTAGGCTAAATGGTTTTGTAGCATACAGTCGTAATTTGTCACCACGTATTAACCACGTTACACATGTTATTTTTTTTTTGTAATTCTGCTAAGGCAAATAACGTGGATGCGTGTCGGCACATACAGCAAATCTTTTGACTTGTTTTTGCGTTCTTGTTGATTGCGTTAGAATTGGAATAAACAGGACGGACGGAAAGCCATCTGTATTTATTTAGTATTCGAAGCTTGAAGCCG